>BPLR01012495.1:0-155768 GCA_021605095.1 Caerostris extrusa
GCACACATATTGCTGATCGAATGATAAATAATTTGAAACATATTGGAATCACGTATTTGCAGTTGAAAGTCAAATTAAACGTTTTTGGTTTTGATAGGCGTATAATTGTATAAAGAAGAAAAAAAATGAGCTTAATCTCAAGGTAGAACAATAAGGCATTATAATGGATCGTCCTTGTGTAGGATGCATGCCACATCAGGACTTGGTAATTTGGTATATAGGGGTGATGACATAAGGAATCTTGTCTTTTATTTAAATATTTTAAAAAAAATGTAAATTATCACCCCAAAATTTGAGCACTGGAAACAACTATTAAGATAATGACCGAAAGCATACAGCTCTCAACATTCGCTTTTATTGTTCCAACATTACCTATAAATTTTAAAAACACCACAGTTTCTTCTAATTTTCTTCAATAAGATGTTAGCGTTCGTGCAGGGTCCTAATCAAAAGCTGCATATGGTGGTTTTTTTTTTTTGTTTTTTTTTTTAATTTTTATTTAATTTTTGTTTTCCTACCCACTCTCAAAGGTCTTTGCGAGATGTAAGTTGCCAATCATCAACTAACAACTTGTTTTAAAATTGTATTAATTACCAAAACATGGTCTATAAAATGACACATTTCTGAAAACAAACTAATTTGGTGTCATACAGGGGACACTTTTCTTGCTATTCACCCTACGTTCATTTTGCTTTTTACAAAAATTTAATTTAATTTTTTTGAAAGATTATGAGATTTTTATAAACGATTAAAATAAGAAATAGAACCCTTCTTTTTAGTAAAATGTGAATATTAAAAATTTTTGTTTTCAATGTTTTCTATTTTATTGCAAAGCTGAAAAATTGGATTCTTTCAATAACATACTAGTTTATATATAGAATGCCCATCAAAACAGTTAAATTTGTATTTCTACATTAATTATTGTCAAAAATAAATATCCTACTTTTAAAATTGTGCTAAAAAAATAAGTATGGTTGTTGCTATATAATTTTCTATTAAAATGTTTGGATCAAAACACATTTGTTAACAAGAATTTTTTAGACACAAGTATATATATAAAAAAAATGCATAGAAACCATTGCTCTTGATTATTAACAAACTGAACCAAAATACACTAATTAAATTAATATTGTTCACCTATCAAAATCTTTATTTGCATTTTTATTATAGATGAAGTTACGAAATACACACGCACACACTGACAATTTTTTGGATACTTTTTTTCATAGTTTGAAACCGAGTTACGGTGAGTCCATGGGTGCATGCGAAGTACCAAAAGTCCGTGCATTCCTACTCTAATTAACGAAACCATCAATGAAATAACTGCAATACATTTTCCATGGTTGTTTTAAATTATCATTAAAAGATCAGTTGTTGTTTAATTATATAAACTACGGAAGCACATATTGCAGTACATTATAGGCTGCCTCATCGCTCATTGTTTTTTACTATATATATATTTCTTTTATATCTTCTAAAGCAAAATGATTGATTGGGCCCCTTTGCAATTTATAGATTGTTGAATGCTTTTTTAATACGCTTTTATTAGCTTCACCTGTATGTTTGTATGTATGTATAACTGACTTTTTCCCCCTGGAGATCTGTTTCTCCTCATATACACTATTTAAGCTGCAAAAGAAGCATTTACAGGCATCTTACAGAAAGAAAAACAGTTGATTCTTTTTAATACGCCTTTATATTAGTTTCACCTGTATGTTTGTTTGTTTGTTTGTGTAACTGACTCTTTGGGTTCGATTTTGCCCTACTTTAAGCGATCAGATTTAATTGAAACGTTGTAGACTTATGAAGGGCCGACGACACTAAAATAGTTTGATAAGTTTTTTATCCCATCATGATTAAGATCGCCAGGATTAGAGATTTTATTTTAACTTATGAAGAGCAATTTAACCCATGTAGAATGAAAGTATTCAGTAACGACATTCAAACCTACGTGGGACAATGGATGACGCGCCTGACTACGGATCAGAGATTTCCTGTTCGAATCCTGGCTGGCTCGATATGTTCGCATTTAGCCTTTGTTTTACTTACAATTACACCTCATTTAAATATTATAGTTTAAAAACACGCTTTTAGAGTTAATCAAACTAAAAAGTAAAAAATAATTAATAGTTTAAAAACTAAAACATTGTTTTATTTAAGAATAAAAATAGTTTCAGATTTTAAGAACAAAATCAGAAGGCAGCTAAAGTAGGCAGAAGAGAAGAAGACCGCTATTTGTAGTTAACTGCCAAAAAGGCACAGAACTTCTACAGCTACCCATTTCAAATCTTTTCTTTGTAGCAGTAACTGCAAGGCTGGCCTCCAGATCAATAGAGCGCAGAAGGCATCACGAAGGAAGTTTGTACTAATGACAGTCAATATTATGTGTATCCTTCACACAACGCCACAGAAATTAAAGATCTAATGGGTTAAGCACTCATTTCAATTGGAGTGCAAGTCAATCATACAAACATAATTATCAAAAAATTATTTAAAGTTATTAAAAAAAAATTATAGATAATATGAAATAAATTTAGATTAATTAAAAAAAAATATTTGTTTTAAGTTTGATTTGCTTTTTTTTTTTTGAAATTTTCAAATTCATAATTAAGCTAAATTGAATAGATTTTAAATTTCTTATTTCACAACAGATGGCAGCACATAGTTAGTCTCAAGGCTGACGAAACTCTTCCACTTCACTTTAATTTAGTATAGAGAATAAGAATTTTATCTCCCTTGGAAGGAGTTGAAGGGGAAAAAAATTGTGAATGGAAAAGGCTTGCCTTTTGCTTATTTGTAGAAGAAAAGAAAATCTTCGGCTGCACATTGATTCTAGGCAAAGAAACTAGTAAATATTGTTCTAAGATATCCATAATGGCAAATAAGAATAAACTTCGTAGTTTAATAATATTTAACTTTATTTTCGAGCTGAGTGCATTTAAATCAATGAACTGACCATGAAATTTGAATCGCTGAAATAAAAAAAAAAAGAAAAACTGAAAGTGCGGATTAAAAATAAAATTTTTCTTAACTTAATAAACTTTTAATGACTTGACTTTTATAAACTTTTTTCTTAACTTTTAAATAAAATAAAAATTTCTTAAGTTTATTATTTTTATATATTTTCAAACAATTAGAGTTTGAAAAAATAAATTACATGTAGCTCAGAAATCTGTATGTCTTAAGGAAATTTACTATTTCTGTTTGGCAGTATTCATAACTGGAACCATGTTGCAGTTTGAATTGCCCAATTATAAAGTAATAATCAAAAGGCTGCCATCTACTTATTGTAGATTAATACGGAGATCCTTGAACGCGTAGCGGCCATTAGCTCCTTCATTGTAAAAATGTTGAAACGTAGCGGTGGTCTCATGCCCTTTGAGTTAATAAGAAAAATAGATAATTAAATGCCCGTTTTTTTTTTTTTTTTTTTTAAAGAATTATTTATTCAATAAAACTATAAAATGAAAATAACAAACATTTCAAAAGTGTAGATGTTGATGAAATCAGTTTCATGTAATCAAAAAATAAATAAATAAATAAAACATAATGAGCAAAGGTCAAAATAGCTTAGGAGAAAAAAGCGAACTTTTTTCATCTAGACAGTTATGGGTAATAAGTCAGTCAGAGCAGGAGAAAATTGACAGGATTAAGAATTAATTTTTAAAATATTTAGAACAGTGCGAGGTCTTTTCCCATATCTGCGGGAAGAAATATCATAATCGTAATTTTGTAGGATATTTAAAACAAGATTATTAATGTTTTGCATATCATTATAGAATTTAGTAGAAATTTTGTGAACATATTGTCTTAAACTTGGAATCGAGAGAACTCGTCTAATATCGTCATTACGAAAGTACCAGGGTGAATTCGTTAACATTCTGAGAGTTTTGTTCTCAAGCCTTTTGAATAATTTCAAAATTTGTACGTGCGACAGAACCCCAAACTGATTTGCATAGGCTAATACTAGACGAAGATAAGAGAGAGATATTATTATTTTGAGATTAATGGCTGCCATCTATAACAATTCATCTATTTCCAAAGAGAATGTTATTCTATGGGAACTTTTATTTTACTATTCATGACTTGATATTTATAGACACTTAAAAGCTTTTAAAATGTCCCAGGAAGAAGGGGAAAAATTAATACTGCTACAAATTTATTTTATTTTTTAAAGGTTTCAAAATATTTTTTAAAGATTCAAACATTTACCTGTTTAGTATGATTACGCTATAAAAAAGCACTTCAAATGATAATGAAAAGATAATAGGTGATATAAACTCATTCAGATGCATATTTTGTTTATATTTTAGATATTAATTAAAGAGCCTAAATAGATAAATATGATACAAACCAAAAAATAAAATTCAGTGCCGTTTTTTTTTCTCACACGAACTACTTTTTTGATCAATTGATGGCATAATTTGCAATTTTTTTTATAACAATATTCGACTGTATTTTGCATAGCAGTTATTGAGTAATTTTATCGTATATTATATTTTATCAACTATTCGAATGTGTAAAATACACTAGAGTGTCGTTAGTGGTTTAAAAATTATAAGTCTAAAATCTTATAATAGTAGTTTTGTGATGTTTTTAACAAAATTATTATTCAATCCTTTAGTACACTTATTAGATGGTACAATACCGGTAAATATTTTTACAAAAATAAATTTTGTTCCCCTACCGCGTTATTATTTTAACAATATTCCAATAATAAAGTCATTTGACATATTATACTGTAATGTAATAATCAATAACATATGATGTTAACTTTAATTAAATATTTAAAATTTAAAAAAGATTATTGTGTATAATTTACATTATTTTTGCTAATGAAAAGATTGCATGGAATTTAAATGAGGCGATGCAAGTAGGGTAGGCAGTAAAAATGAAAGGAAATGACTTTATAAACTTTCAATAGATGGCAGCACAGTGCATTTGGAACTTAATTTCGTATAGAAAATGGTTCCGAATATCTGAAATACAAATATATCGAAAATCAGGAATGCAACAGATTTTCTACAAGTACAATTTAAATAAATTTAATTTTAATGAAATATAAAAAATATATTTTAAAAATAATCTGGACGAACTTTTTGACAACATTTTTTTAAATTATTGTGTACTTCTTTAAAATTACTAATAATTAGTCTATGTTAATGATTTTAGATAAAAGATATTAAAAGTCTTGATTCTTTTCAACAGTGTGATTAAGCGACTTGTTATGGCACAATGCTGTGACAGTGCTGCAATTCTTCCATGAAGAAATCCTGAGTAAAAGCTGAATCCACCACATATCTGCAGTTATAAGGGCGGATAACCATACTCAAGGTATGTGGCATTCGAAAACATTCTTGTGGTAGGTCTGCCAGACAACGTGTAGCTTACATCAAAATATTTTTGTACATTTACCTTGTTATTCTCAGTTGCTTTTACATAGGGGCCTGATCGCCGTAGCTAGCGCTCTGGCGCTCGGCAACCACAGGGTTTCGATTCGAGTCCTGGAGGTGCCATTAATGTTTGTAGGGGTTCGAAATCCTCTTAAGCAGTAGGTCCCGCTTTCATATGACCGTAGAGAGTCACAGAGCCCATCAGTCTTCTTCTCACTCACATCATTCCCAAACTGTAAGGGGCAACTCAGCACTATTTACAGCGATGTGTGGGATGTAATTGTAGTTGCTTTTACGTGTTTAATTTACTTTTATTGAGTTATTTATTTAAACAATTTCAAGTAATAAATTTCTCGGCGAGAATGTCTTTGTGCCATACCAAAGATTAAACTAATGAGCCAAAGGTAAAACAATGCTGCCCAAACTATTAAATAGTAATATAATAAAACATAATCCTCACGTGATCATACACCTCACGTGGCTTTTTACAATTGGCACTGTCCACTGTCAGGGAGTGATCTGATGGCCGGTCACTTTTTATTTTGCATTACAGAGGAAAAATGAGCTTATATTACACTATAATTTAACATATGCCATGATAGCTTGCCGATTTTTGGCAACACTCATTACTGTTCGCTATTAATACTCTACGCTGTTGGCCAAAGGAAGAAAAAGTTCTATCCTACAACGATTTTCAGAAAAAGAATGGATCTTTTTTAGCTGTATATAAATCTAAATTTAATTTTTCTAAATGTTTGGCATTTATATTCTATTAATAAATTTTCTTGTGTAAAAATATTTTCCTCCCAAATGATTAAAAATTAAAATATTCATTTATATGAGCTGTTTGTAATATTATATGTCATAAGAAATGATCAGAGTTGCAAATCAAATCATGTCTTTTTCTATTATTTATGTTTAATAAGCGCATAGCTAAATAAATGTATGAAGAATTTCAGGCATTTCTCGGAATTTTCCCAATAGCTCTGCAACATATTTCGATGGATTTTGTGATGTTCAGCCTTTTGTCTTGTTAATCGAATACCTGGTGGAGTGTTTGCGGATTTTCTCCCATACGATACACAAATGCGGAGTAGTTCCCCCTAAAAGTCCCCCTCCCAGAAGGCAATACTTTTCTTCCAAGCCAAGTCACACTTCTACCCACAGATGCTCTCCTCCTCGAGCCATGTCCTCCATCCTTGAGTAGACTATTCATGATAAGTCCGTTCCGCACTGCAGGACACTGAGGATTAGACACAACACATGTTTAAATTTTTTTTAATAAAAGCACACAAAGAAAAGAAGCCAAGCTGTGATACAGCGCCAACTCTTGTACGAAAAGGACGGAAAATGTTGTCCTCAACTTTGTGTTCTTCTAGAATAGGAAGACGCACTCGATTTTATTACTACTCTATGTTCCAAACAAGGTACAGATCTCTAGTGTGGTATAAGGAATTGTACGCGTGCGTATGGTTGGTGCATATAAATGAACAGACTTTTAGGAGAGCTCATGACAATTTAAACATTTCTTTCACTCTGACACTTTGACGAGTTTCATGTCGTTTCATCTAACATTTAATGAAATTCAAAAGCAATAATAAAAAATAAGTAGCTTCAAAATTTGTTATAAAAGGGTGAGGTGATGAAACTGAATGCAGGGCACTCTGAAATGCTGATTGCTAGAGACTGAAGTGTTACCTCAGTATCATGTGAAACATACGGAAGCAGTTTAAAGATTCTGCTACTACACCACCACACCACATCACTGCGCTGAGCTGAGTTGCCCCTTTTACAGTTTGGGAATGATGTGGATGAGATGAAATCTGAATGGGTTCTGTGACACCTTACGGTCATATGGGATCTACAGTGGGTTCCGAACCCCTACAAACATCCATGGCACCGCCGGAATTCGAACCCGATACCTGTGGTACCGAGCGCAAGAGCTAGCTAGCCACTCGGCCATCAGGCCCCCAGTTTAAAGATTCCGAGTGAGTAGAGAGAAAATCTGGGTAACGTCAAAGAACCACAATGGCAAATGAAGATCTACTAGGGCACATATAGCGACTATCCATCACAAAGGCAGATGTGTAGAAGAATCAACGTTACCCAGGTCGGCACCACGGGGAACGTATTACACTGCACACACACATTTTTTTAATGAATAATTCCAGTTAAGATATCTGGGTGGGGGGGGAAGAGGGGTTCACACACACATCGCCTTTTTTTTTTCCTCAATGGAAAACTTTCCTTCCAAAGAGTTCATCATGTTCAGCCTCGGTATAGATAGATAGATGAGCTTTTCGTTCGCCTCGCTTCTGTGCTTACGAAAGCGGCTCCCTTTAATTTACAAACCCAATGCTTTATCAACCATGCTGTTTTGGCCCCTAGATGACTCATCTATAAAACATACTATATTTAAAAAAAAAGAAATCCGTCCAAACAGACTTGAACTAAATCAAGTCGAAAGAAAGATTAGAACAATAGGAACTAATTCACAAAATCCCTACATTAAAAGTCCATTTGTCAGTTGTGCAGCACCAGAGGCATTTATGGGACAGACGAGAGAGATGAAAACAGGTGAAGAAAACTAATGGGGTGATGTGGTCCTTAGATAATCCCTCCCCTCCCGTGCCGTGACTGACGACGCAAACCTATCACAGCTCAGATAAGAAGAATTTGTACCTCTCTAAGCTCAGATAAGTCGACCAGCCGGATTACGTAGTTTTATGAGCTTCGTGAAGAGAGATCTTAAGAAAGAGGGAATCTACGAGAACTTCATTTGAAGCTTTAATCTTATTATGCTAGCAGATATAACCCCCACCCACAGAAAATGAAACACTTTTAGTCTTAGCAAATTTTATTTGGAAACAAGTAATAAAAAAAAAAAAATTTAAAGTCAATTCCTACTTTTTTTTCACTCCATTACAGAAAGTCCTTTATAAATAATTTTCATCAATTTTTTTAAGTTTATCTGGCGCCATGTATTGGTAGATATATGCAACTTAAATCTACAAAAAACTAATAAAAAAAACTAATATTAATTAATTAAATTTAATTACTGAATTAATATTTGAAAAAACTGTATTAACATCAAGTGTCATCCCCTACTTAAAAGCTACAAGTACAAGTCCCTACAAGTTAAAAAAATGTATTTGAACTTGAGTGGATGATTAAAAAGTATTTTATAAACGATTGAAAATTTGAACAAGATATATATAGGATATATATATATATATATATATATATATATATATATATATATATATATATATAGGCGCAAGATATATATGTGCGCTAATAGACGGAATTGAAAAATAAATAAATAAAATGGCGAAAAGAGCAAAGGAATCAAAAATTTAAAAAAGAAATGGAAAAAAGAAACTTTTTAATAACAGAAAAAGGGGCCTGAATGGTCGAGTGGCTAGCGCTCGATACCACAGGTTTCGGGTTCGAGTCCCGGCGGTGCCATATGAAGATATTTTGTGAAGATGTTTTGTTATAATGATACCAATGTCTCGTAAAAATGTCTTTTGATGAAAATGCCACTATTTTATAATAGTATCAATATTTAGGGATACGAAAATATTATTATGGGTACTGATGGCCGAACGACTAGCGTTCGGTTCCATGGATGTTTGTAGTGGTTCGGAATCCATTTTAAACCGTAAGTCCTGGTCTCAACATGATTGTAGAGCCTTGTGTAGGTATTGTTACTCCGCGTCCATAGCTTATCTTCAAGCTACACACGCACCCTGGGTGCTAAGTGAGTAACGTCGATGCAGCTCTTGCCTTAAGGCATCGTAGACAATTGTCTCAGTGCTTGTCAACTGCATTAGAACAAAAAAAATAAATACAATAAAAAAAAAATATCGTTTGGCAAATTTTAAAGGAAAAATTATCATTTGGTTGTTGGCGATGGCAATGAAAATATCAATTACGAAGTGTCAACGTTAATTAAAGAATTATTCTGAATCATTATTAATAAATAGAATATAATTTAAAATATAAAAATATAGATATGTTAAGTTTATATAATAAAATTTAAAAAAAAAAAAAAGCATACATTGAAAATATAGTAGCATAAATATCAAAATGTCTAAAAAAATAAGCAATTTAATTAATTAAGGCTGACATTGACATTGTTTTTGCGATTTTTAAAGTTCCAGATAAAAAAGAATTAAAAACGAATTCAGATAACGAAATTCGTATTCAATTCAATTCAATTTTCGAATACGAATTCTAAAAATAATAGAATTCTTAAGTGCTATATTCTTTAAGCTATAAGAATTACGAACAGGCATACAAACTTCTTATTAATGTAGATATTAACTAATATGATCCAACGTTTTTGGGTCTGAGCAAATATAATGTATTATAAATTTTACATGAAGGAAAAAAATATTTGTAAATTTGAATTAAATTTAAAAATTAAAATTTGAATTAAATTTTAAAAAAATCAGTTTTAATATTTTTAATACTAAAATTAATTTTATAATATTATTTATTAAAAAACTTAAAAATACTGTCTCATTTTGTTAATTAAAGTATTATTTTATGATTGGAAAATGTAAATCAACGTATTCGCATTTCAGGGAATTCGGTGAGATTTTAATTTTCGAGAAATTTGGGAAATGATATTCAATTTTTGCATCAATCGAAAAAAAAATGTAAATTTTTGATATTATTGAAGGTTTTAATTGTGAAAATTAACTTAGTAAATCCAATGAATGTCTTTGATTTGTGGTTGATTCATTATTATTTATTTAAACTGACAGTCTCAGAAAAACAATAATTTTAAGTTATATGTCTCTCATTTATTCGTCAATTTCCTCGACGTATAAGTGCGATATTGTTATTTCTTATCCCACTTGGTAGACAACAACATCTTGACCAAGTCGATGAGCCCGTGTGTTCTCATGGAATAAGAGAGGCAGCTTCTATTGTGATAGAGTAGTAAGTAGCAGTACTGCCCGTAAGTAGCAGTTTGATTCGGCTCTATGACGCTGAAGAAGGAGGGAAGTGCTTTCTAAGAGGACTTTTAGGGGAAACTACCCTATATTTGCGTATCGTATGGGAGAAAACACGGAAATCTTCCTCCAGGTAGTCCGACGAACGAGACAAGATGCTGAACATCACAAATGTCACCGAGTCTCCTCATTTTTATGAAACACTGTCTACTACAAAGCCCCAAGTGGATTGAATCTTAGTCCTAATCCTCATTATGGCACTCGGTATCACAGGTCTTTGGTTTCGAGTACCGGCGATGTCATGGTTGTTTGTAGTGGTTCGGAATTCACTTTAAGCCGTATGTCCCGGTCTCATATGACTGTAGAGCGTCACAGATCCCAGCCAGACTTCTTCTCACCCCCATCATTGCCAAATTGTAAAGGGGCAATTCAGCTCTGGCACAGTGACGTGGTGTGGTGTAGTAATAGTAGCCCTAATGCCACAGAGCTTATATGATCGGCCATATGGGAGATCTTATTATACACAAGTAATTAAAGCATTTGCTTCATAAAAAAAAAAATCTACACACAAAAAACATAACAAAAACGAATGTCTATATTTTTCAGGATAAAGTTATTTATGTATTTGCATTGATGTTTGTCCATTTCTGTATAATATATTAGTGCAATAATTCTATTAGTAATATTGTCCCAAGTAAGATTGTATAAATACTTCATTTTCATGAAATATAAAGCTTATATTAAGGAAATTTTAAAATTCAGGGATGCTGAAAAACGGTGCACATTTAATTTTTTTTAATTAAAATTATTCTAAATCAAGAAAAGAAAAGAAAATTAAATCTCAAGCTTCATCTTGTCTTATAAAATTTCTCAACAATTAAAACAAAGAATTTATTATACATAAGTTCTGATATTATTCTCTTATGTGTGATGTACATACTATAGCATAGACTGTGTGTAGGTTTTTGGGCTGTTGTCCAATGAGAGAGAGAGGAAAAAAAAAAAAAAAAAACCTCTGAAATCTTTTTTAGATGTGTTGATAAAATTGTTCAAAATAAGCACATAAAAACGCATATGTGTGAGAAAATTAAATAATGTGATCTCATTTTCGGCTCTAAATAATAAATATAACATTTTTAAATAAATATGACATTTTAAAAAAAAACTGGTTAAAATGTAGCTGAATTAGTGTTAGATGAAATTTTTTTCATCTGGGTTTTAACACTAACTCTAGATGACCATGTTTAAGGGCGTATCTATACCCCATATCGGTTCTCACATCTATGCCATAGTTGGATATAATAAATCTATAAGCTGGAAAGTGTCTCCCGCTTGACTTGTGGAAGAGAGAAGTAAGTTGCAGATTCAACTCCTGGGGATATTCTACGTTGTGGTGACACAGCTTTACCCACCCCATTTTCTAAAATTGTTAGTTCTAAGTAGAATGATACGATGAGTTGTAATTGTAGCAAAGGATGCTAATATTGAAACTCCGGTAAATGATGGGGTGATTAGTGCGGTATTTTGAAAAGAAAAAAAGAAAGATATCAATGTCGATATTTTATTAAACTCAAGAGAATAATAATTTTTTTCTTTTTATGCCCTTTTGTGATCGTTTTATTACGTTATGGGTATTATTTGGGGAAGTGGGGTTTTTCGTGTTCATGAACACGTCCAGTTTTTGGACATTTTCACCAAAATCTAAATTTTTTAAAATTTATTTGATGAGCTTTTTATGCATAATATATATTTACAAAATAATCGAGTAATTATTAAATAATTCAGTAAAAAAATGTAAAATTGTTCTAAACGATCTTTTGGTGAAAACAAAGACAATTTTATGGTCTAACATGATTGTAGAATGTTAGCCGTGGGGCTGACAAGCCTATCCAGTAAAAAAATAACATCTCCTGTTTCCAAATCTGTCAGTAGACAGATGGCCTTGGCCCACCATGGAGTTGTTGAGCCAATGAAGAAGTTAGCCGTTTTATTCTTAAATTAAATTCTAAATTTTATGGGTTTCAGTTCAGCCTATTACAATTTTTTACCTGTACTTAATATATTTTAGTTTTTGTAAAGAGTTTTTTTTTTTTCTGAGTGATAATATCTGATTGACACTGGCAGTATGAAAATAAAACTTCTGCATTTAAGAACAGTTTTGGATAAACGAGAAATTTATTTTCATTTATTTGGCAGTCTTGAGTAAGGAAATTGAGGTAAAAATAACTCATTGCCAATTAATTTTTTATGTAATAAGAAAAAAATAAATGTCTTTTCTCCACGATTAACAGCGATTTAAATAAAATAAATAAATGTAATCAAACAAATTATTAAAACATTTTCCCCTTCACTTTAAAAAAAAGAATCATATTTGAAAAAGAAAATAAGTCCGAAAAGGCTTTTTTGAAAAAGATGATTAATTCTGCAGCGGAAGATTTGCTGATTACGCGGAGGTGAAATGGGATGCGTGTCCATTTTTCATAATGTCATAAATGAAGCGTCGTGGAACATTTGACCCCCTTCATATCTGTCCTCCAATAACTCGACAGCTCCCCCCCCATCGTTCGTTAAACAGCGTGGCATCCGTCTGAGTCCGGGAAAACCCTAATGGGGACTATTAGGGGAAGGGGGACTGTTATGGGTCATTGAAGGCGTGGAAGGGGAAGCAGACTTTCTTTTTCTTTTTACTTTCTTTTTCTTTTTTTTTTATTAATTTTTTGTTAGAAAAGAGAAATTTTTGACTACTGAAAGGCGGATGTTTAGAAGATTCGGGAAATACAAAAATTAAAAATTAGATATGGATTCTCTGTCGTTACTGGATTAATTAAGGACAACGGAAAAAACTATTCTTACAAAAGAAATTTGAAAAAAAAAAAAAAAAAAGTTGTTTTTAACCATTATTTTTCCAACTCTTTCAATCCAAATTAAAATATAGCACATTTTTTTAGCAAAAAGGATAAAAAATTGTATGCAACTTTTTTTTTTTTTAATATTTAACGAGATATCAATCATTTTTATTTAATAATGTGGACAAATAAACAGAACGACAGTCATCTTTGATCTATTATCATCAGTCATTTTTCATTTATTATCAAAATGAAATGTTAGCCTGTGAACATTTAATTCCGTTTTGAATTAAATTAGGAGGATAAAATTTAACGTTAATTTGAATAATAGTGTATATAACTAACTAATTCCTTGGCACTCCAATCCACATTGGATTATGGCACTCTGCCTACTGGCAAATTCCGAGTCAGGCGATGTTTTCTTTTTACGAGTTAGGGTTGTCAGCCCTATGCCCAATAGTTATATTAGACAAAGACCTCACGGTTTAAAGTGGATTCCGAACCACTACAAACATCCATACCACCGCCGGGACTCTAACCCGAAACCTGTGGTACCGACCACCAGAGCGCTAGCCACTGACCATACAGGCCCCTTTTTTAAGAATATAAAATGTGGATTATAAGCAGGATTTGAATTTTAACAATTATGTATAAAAGATAATTTTTATTAAAAATTGTGACTTTTAATTGCAAAAATTGAAAAAATGATCACTTTTTGGTCAAAAATGAACTTTGAAATGACTTTGGTCAAAAATGAAATATCATCTTATAAACGAATCTCTAAATTTAGGTACAATCCCTGCAACAAAACTTGAACCCCGTAGCAACAATGTATTTACTTTAACAAATGGAAGGTAACAATATTATTTACTAAATTATTAAATACTATTATTATACAACATTATGCACTGATTGTTGCAACTGCTTTGACGTGTTTGTTCGCAAAAAGGCCATTGTAACAATGCACTCTGTTTAGAATTATAAAATTCTAACATTGTTTCTTTCCTTTTGGAGTAAAGATTTTGGCTATTTGCGTTTATTAGCTCTGTGATTTATTTTCTTGCGAATTTTATTGAATTCTACACAATTTGGAGTGAACTGACTGGAATTTGTTGAGAGATATGAAAATGGAATGGTTTAAACGTTTGATGTACGTATTCGAATTAAATTATATTTATTGCAAAAAAAAAATTTTTTTATTGACTTAAAGCGAGAACACAGAGATTATTCATTCATCTGATTCATCTCGCTGGCTTCGCTTAAAAGTCGGTTTTTGACGAATATTAAAATCTTACATCTTACATTGCCAGCCAAACGGAAGATGATTCTTTATCCACTCAGTCTTCCAATTAGCTGGATTTTTACGACGTGAGATTTTACATCCGATGAAAACCCATCTTTACTCTCTCCTCTCTGAGACATCATGCAGCATATTAAATGAAAAAAAGTTTTGTAATATTATAAATAAATGTACTACTGTGCTCAAAAATTAAGACCAATTTATTTATTTTTTTTTCCAAAAAACTTTTCGTTTATTCTTCCAACTTTATTTCATCGCCTTCAAAATAATCCCCTCCGACACAATGCACTTATGCCAACTTTTTTTCCAATCCTCAATACATGCTAAAAAGTCATCGGCAGGATGGCCTTCAAAACGCGCGGCGATTCAAATTGAATCTTCAATCGACTCAAAACGGTGTCCCCGAGTGGTCTTTTTGAATTTAGGGAATAGCCAGAAGTCGCATGGTGTGAATACTGTGGAACTATTTTGGGTTTAATTTTTGGCGGAAAAGTCACGAAGAATCACGAAGTGTGAGCTGACGCATTCAGTGTTTTCGGTACCAATCGAGATTTGACGCTTTTGAGGCCCAAAATGAAATTGACAAATTGACAATCGTAACCCCAGGGGCCTGATAGCCGAATGGCTAGCACGTTTCTGGCTTGAGGTTATGCCACAGGTACCGGGTTCAAATCCCGGCCATTGCCATGGGTGTTTGTAGTGGTTCGAATCCGTATACTTAAGCAGTAGGCCCCGGTCCCAACAGGATTAATTTAGATATCAGTAGCGGGGGCATTGCTACTCCGCGTCCGTGGCTTACCATCAAGTTACACGCGCCCCCTGGGTAATTCAAAGTGAGTAACATCGGTGCAGCCCTTATGGCGAAGATCACGGTCTATCTGCCAGCTGCCATTAGAAGAAAAAAAAACAATCGTAACCCTTGGCGCATTTTGTCGAAAAGATTTTTTGATGCCAAATTCCAACAGCCCCTATTCTGCGGTTTTATCTATTATATAAGGTCAATTTTTAAAACTCTCTCTTAAATCTATCCTTATTCAATGTTTTTTATTTCAGGGATTTTGTGGTGTTAAAGATGAGAAGAAGGATTTTAAAGTAAGTCGAAATACATATTTTGCCTTTATCAGCAATTACATTTTCTCTGACTTGAAACTAATAATAAAGTTGTTGAAACTCATAGGCATAAATATAATACAATTAAATAGAACAATTGAAAGATATAGAATGCACGCATAAGTTAATTTATATGATGATTGATAACTAACTTCTAATAAACCCTTTCTTTAATATGGGATAACCATATTGTCAATACGTTGATATTAAACTAACAATATTTAATATCATTTTTTCATATTGCAGTATTTAATCAGTATCATAATATTATAATACTACTATGTCCAAAAAGTAAGACCAATTTTCAATTTAAAATTCCCGGGGCTTATTTTTTCTTATTTAGGTTGCTGGCACTGTCCTTGACTGTATGAAATTTGACGTCCAAATATTCATTGGTGTTTGAGCTACGTTTGGCTTTGTGAGACGGTAAAACTGATTCCGGCGATTTTTGAAATGTCTGAATTCATTGAGCAAAGAACTTGCATTAAATTTTGTTTGCGAAAACGTATAGAATGTTGCAGAAGGCATTCGGTGAACATTCCTATATCGGAAAGAAATGTTTACAAGTAATATAAATAGTTTAAAGAAGGCAGAGAAAATGTTGAAGACGAAGATCCCTCTGGTCGACCATCAAACTCAACCACCGAAGCTCACGTCCAAAAAATGCTCGCAATGCTGGTTTGCTTGGTGCTCGCAAACCGTCGATTTACAATTAGAGACCTTGTTGATGATGTTGGAATTACGAAAGGATCGGCTAATTCCATTTTGCGCCTCAAACGTGTCAAATCTCGATTGGTACCGAAAAATACTGAATGCGCCAGCTCACACTGTATTGATTCTTCGTGATTTTTTCGCCAAAATGAATTCACATCGTGCAACTTCGGGCTATTTCCTAAACTCAAAAGACCACTCCAGCGACACTGTTTTGAATCGATTGAAGAGATTCAAGGTGAATCGCCGCACGGTTTGAAGACCATCCCTACCGATGACTTTTTAGCACGCATTGATGATTGGAAAAAAAGTTGGCATAAGTGCATCGTGGCCAGAGGGGATTACTTTGAAGGCGATGAAATAAATTTGGTAGAATAAATAAAGATTTTTTTGAAAAAAATAATTGGTCTTATTATTTGGGCACAGTAGTATTGGAGAATATCTTTAATAAAATAAAAGTTACTTTCTTATATAGTACTTTCTTCACGGTCATCTTAAAATATGACTGTGTAAATTTGGCGCCAAGATGATCGCCAAGAGTCTTTCTCATGACTGACGGGCGAAAAATAAGGGATAATTGTTAGGTTTATAGCCCATTTGGCATCATATGTTTGTGATTCATTGTGAGGAGATAATATCAAAGAAATATTTAAAAATTCAAAATAAAATTGACTGAAATTAAAAATATTAAAATTAATTGAAATTACATGATTATTTATTAAAGTATTAAACAATTTATTTCAGGTTACCTACTTTGTTAAAGTTAGATTTGATTTTGAGATTATGACTATGACGAAAAGTCAGGATCTATTCCGGACTATTTTGTAAGTATGAATATTAAATTTCGCATAAAGGTTAATAGCATTTATAATCTCATAATTTTATAGCATCGAAGAATCTCTTGGCAATGTGTGATTTACAATGTTTTTGTTTGAATTAGAAGCTATTTCGTGGGAGTTCTACACTTTTAGAGATCCATTTGTTTAGTTAGCGATTTTTTTCCTTGCGGTTTTTTTTGTTGGGATTTCATTTATTTAAAATTTGTTTATTTATTTATTTATTTAATTTTTTTTTCTTAGTATTAGATTTCTTGTATTGCATAACTGAGAAGCATCGTTAGTTCAAAAGAACAAGTAATATAAAAAAAAAAAATAATGTCAATTCCTACTTTTATTGCAGAAAGTCCTTTATAAATAAAGGTGAAAATTTCCTCTTACATCTGGCGCCATCTATTGGTAGATACATACAACTTAAATCTAAAAAACTATAATTAATTAATTAAATTAATGTTTGAAAAACTGTAATAACACAAGTGTTCATCCACTACAAGTTTTAAAAAAAATGTATTTGAACTCGAGTGGATGAATAAAAGTATTTTATTAACGATTGAAAATTTGAACAAGATATATATATAGCGAGTGTGTGAACTAATAGTAGAAATTGAAAAAAAAAATGACCGTGTCCGTATTTTTTCACTGCATTTTGGCGATTCCATTCGGCGTGGAAAAGAAACTTGGCGATATTGGAACCCTAAAGTGGCGAATCCCCAATTTCATGATTTAAATTTTCTGCTACAATAGGCAAAAGATGTTTCTGCTACATTATACTACTTATTAAATTTAAAAACAGAAGAATATTATCGTACATAAGATAAATACAATAAGAATATAAGAATAATAACGTGTAATTATTAGCTTTATCAGAAAAATAGCTAATATTTTTCTTGCTATCACGATTTTATTTGCAAGGTTTTAAAATAACCTTTAAAACATACAGTGAAGGCGTGCAAAATCATGAGAAAAGACTTTTAACTTATTTTACTGTCTGAAACGTAATTAACAGCCCTGTTTTTTTTGGTATGAAATCAAAATGTTAATTATTAGTGATAGCATCCTAAAACGAGCTTAAGTTTTTACCTAAGCTACATTACCCACTCTAAAAATTTCAGTAATATTATAACTACATAAAACTGATGGTAACATCACATATTAATTCTTAATTCATCATCATAGCTGACTCGACAAACCCGTTGTGGGCCTTGGCTTTAAAAGATCCAGCCAGGCTGTTCACCTCTTTTCTGTGGACCTCCAGTTTTTGATCTTAATAACATTGAAATCAGAGTCTAAACAGTCGACCCATCTCTTTTTCGGTCTTTCCCTGGTCGTTGTCCAAATGGGATTACATTGAAAATCTTCAAAGCAGCTCTATCACTTTTCCATTATCATGAGATGACCGGCCCATCTCATTCTGTTCAGTTTAACAAATTTTAGAATGTCAGTATCTCTAAAAAGTTTGTAAAGTTCACAATTGTATCTTCTTTCTTCGCCAATTTCCATTGTCATTGATACCACCAAAAATAGTTCGTAGCACTTTTCTTTCAAAGATTGCCAACATTTTCTCTTCTCTTGCTGTTAGTGATCATGTTTCAGATGCATAGCATATATGTTAATACTGGTCTTATGATAGTTTTGTACAGTGAAATTTTAGTTCTACTTTTTAATCAAGTGGGATCTTAATTGGCTTCTAAGGCCAAATAGGCAGCGCAATTCAGGAAAAAATTTACTTAGTTCCTAATCATTATTTTGAATCTGATTATTTATTTCTAATTAACCATTTGATAATGTAATTTTGTCACACAGGTTCGGAATTTGGCTGCGATTGGTGCAACCATGGCAGCCGTTCCATTAAAGGACTCAGAGCCCATCGTATTTGGACTCATAAAGTTGAGTAGTTCCCAATCGAACATTTGATTCTTGCGGGCGTCCTCTGGACTATTTTGGCTAGATTTGCTAAAAAGACAAACTTACTAATAAGAATGATTGCCTAAAAGGTGAGTTTTTTTTTTTTAATTTACACTTTTGTCAATAATCAGTAAATGCAATGTAAGTATAGTTAACTTACTGAATATTTTGATAAAAGTATTTAAGAAAATGTTGCAAACTGAACAGCAACTATTGAAAATGTATTAATGTCTTTTATCATTTTTACAATATAATTTTTTCATGGCATCCCTGTATTCCTTTTCATATTGATATAAATGTTTTAAGCTGATTACTTTTTATTTGTATTAAATAACTAATATTATTAAATATTTTAATAATATTAGTTATTTAGTTCTTTGATTGCCTCTTTCGTCTACCAACAACTATATAAACCTTAAAGAAGATCCTTACCATTGTCCACACAACTACAATAATAGAATATTTATTGTAGAAGAGGATTTATAAAGGGATGAATCTCTCCAATGTCACAAGCCTATAAAAAAGAACTTAACAAGCTTCAACAGAAAATGATCATAAAAATGAATTGTAGGAAAATCCATTTGTGACACATATAGCATTTTAACCATCTACTTGTATTGAGGATAAAGAACACAATTTACATTTCATCAGTATAACACAATTTACAAGCTCTAAAAAGAAATAAAGCCATCTTCAATACTTAATTTGCAAGCTCTAAAAGAGAAATAAAGCCATCCTTAATAAACTCAATAAAATCTTGAAAGCTCAACAAAATATGGCCATTAGACAAATAACGAATGCCAACTGGTTCATGAGAAACGATGATATTCAAAGATCCATCTCCCTGCTACCTCTCAAAAAGTATTGGAAAAACAATTTCAGAAATTAACTGAAATTTAAGAAAATATTAAAAACCACAAACATCTAGTCATTCAAGAGATCGAACAATATGAACCGCACTCTTAATTTTAAAAACCTAGGAATATTCTGCCCTAACCTACCTAAATTCAATTTTGAATTTTTGGACTTTTCGAATTTTCACTATTTCCTCTAACCTCTGAGCATTGCTAATGTTTTCATTCTTTTATGTTTGTCACCACCGGAGATTTTTTGTCACCACCAGTGAGTCCAATAATCTTCAACATCATCATCTTGGATAATTGAATCTGCTAAATAACCGGCATTGCACTGGCAAATGACTTAAAATGACAACATGAGAAAACAACTTTCTGTAATTTAAAAAATACATAAACTTTTAATTTATTGAAGTCGAACAGCCCCATGGTGGGCCAAGACGTATGCCTACTGACAGATTCCGAAACATGAGAAGTTTTGTTTTTACGGGGGTAGGGTTGTCAGTTATACGTCCAACACTCTACAGTCATATTAGGCAAGGATCGACGGTTTAAAGTGGATTCCGAACCACTACAGGCATCCATGGTACCGAGCGCTAGTCGCTTGGCCATCAGGACCTATAATAATTTTTCGTATCCCTTAAATACTGATACTGATATAAAACGGTGGCATTTTTATCAAAAGCTATTTTTATGAGAAATTGGTATAATTATAACAAAATATCAAAATATATTTACAAAATTTCGATACTTCATCACAAAATATCGATATGTTTATATAGAGTTTTTATTTTGCTTTAAAAATTACAACCTCTATTTAATTAACAAAATATTTTTGTTTCTCGACGTTTGGTCAGCCACCAAATCCAAGTATAAGTTATGAGTAGTATAGTTTTTGAAATAAATATTAAAAAAAAAAAAGTATTGTCAATTTCATTATAAATAAATCTTCAACATTCTATATTAGTTTAAAAATTATTTTTTAAGGTTGAGAAATATTCATTTCATAAAATTATGGGTTTTTTAATGAAATTTTAAAACAGTTAGCATGTGTCATTAGTAATTTCTTATAATTTTTTGAAGTACTTTTATAAAAAAACTTTATATTTTAACTATTGTTTTAAAAATACTATGTAAATAATAAAATGTATGGGAATCACATGTTGAATGAAAAAAACAGGAAAAAGCCACATTAGAGGATTACCAACATGATGTACAACTCGCACAAAAATTAAATATGAACTGCGAAAGGAAACACAAATACAGAAAAAAAAAAAAATCAAGTAAAGGACCATATGGAAAATTCAATAAAAAAAAAAAAAAAAAAATAGCTTATATTCATGGCCTTCACATGAGATTACTACAAACGAAATACTGAATGATATATTTTTAAAAATAATATCGAAACCACTGCCAAGATGATCCATCTTTCACTTATTCTTTTTTTCCCCTTGGACATTATTTTCTCTGGCAGAGTAGTTTTTTTTTTTTTCTTTATTTCCTCTCATAAAATAGAGCCATTAAAAGTTTTATAACTGGTGGAACCCTTTTACTGTCTGGTGAATTTGATGTACGATCCACGGTTGATTGACGCGGCCAGACAAATCGCTAAGATCCGGGATCTGCGTGACGTCACGGGTCCTTGTCAAATCCCGCGGGCGATGACAGATCGGACTATTGCCGTCACTCGTCAACTGCTCTGCCAGAGATTTTTGGGTCGCCACAAAAACCTGGTTATCTTCCACCCACGAAACTACTAAGATGAATTTCAAAAAATGTTTTTGATTGTGCTCGATAAATTATATGAAAAATCTGTTAACCACGCATATGAGCACATATTTCTTTAAATATATATATATATATATATATTATTTGAAAAAAGCATAAAAAATATGTTTTGGAGATGGACAACTCATATAAGTTAACCAATAAGACCATTATTCCAACTGGATGGTTTATAAAACCATAAATATGTTATTTACCAGATCGGATCGGTGTGCTTGCAGTGGATTCCCTCCCATGTGGGCATCTATGGAAATGAAATTGCTGATCTGCTCGCTAGGGAAGGTTGCGAACTTCCCAAAGCTTCTTCATCCAATCTGATAGCTTCAGATTCATTCCATGACTTTAGCCAGAGTGAATACCGCTTGGAGGTCGCCACCAATTCATGCACGGTACGCCGCTAAATATCCTGGTATGTCCTTGCAGTACTCCTGTCCTAGATTCGCTCAAACGGCTTTAGCTAGACTAAGGACTGGCCACACTAAG
Source organism: Caerostris extrusa (assembly GCA_021605095.1). Lineage (NCBI taxonomy): Eukaryota > Metazoa > Arthropoda > Arachnida > Araneae > Araneidae > Caerostris > Caerostris extrusa. The sequence continues at coordinate 22,191 of BPLR01012495.1, forward strand.
AGTTTGACTTTCCATGGAGACGAGAAGACATATACCATTTGTCATTGTTCTGCCATCGCGTCTCCCTCTCATCTCATCTATTGCATTGGTGCCTCTGTGAGGCAACTGTTGAATGAGGGGAGGACCGTTTACGATCTATTGATGCAGCATGATCTACTGGACTTGGTTTAGGATACTAAATTAAGGGAATAAGCAACAACAACAACAACATCATAAATATGTTATAGTTTTGTGTCTATATTAAATATCATCATCATCAGTGGTGCAACAGCCCCACGGCCAACAGCCCCAAGGCCTTCTGCCTACTGGCAGATTTCGAAACAGGAGATGTTTTTCTTTTGGTAAGATTGCCAGTCCTATGGCCTACAGTCGTATTAAACTGGGACCTAAGGTTTAAAGTGGATTCCGGACCACTTCAAACATCCATGGCACCACCGGAACTCCAACCCGAAACCTGTGGCACCGAGCGTTAGTCACTCGGCCATTGGACCCCGTATAAAATCATGCTTTTGAAATTTCTTGAAACTGTTCATGAATAATCCCTCCTCCTTCAAAAAAATTGTGAATTATCCATTTCAAAACATTTTTATTACTTTCTGTTGCATTTCTGTCAGACTACATGGTGGAAGTTTTCCCGGGTTTCACCCCATACGAGGATGAATACGGAGTAGTTACCCCTTAAAAGTCCTCCCGGAAGACACTGTCCTCCTTCTTCAGCGACTCGTAGCCAAGTCAGATTTCTGCCTACGGGTGCTCCATCACAACAGAAGCTGCCCCTTTCCGTCCATCCATGAATAGAATACTCATGGAATGCCGTCTCGCTCTGCAGGACTCTGAGGATTAGATTCATAATTATTATTTTATAAAATAGTTTCTATATTATATATATATTTAATTAATATTTTAATTTAAATCTGTACAAACTGTTTTACTAACAGCATTGTCAGATATAAGAAATATGATTGAAGAAAATTCTCACAAACGAAAACGTAACTGATTTAAAAGCAAAGGAACCAGGGGCATACGTTATTACATTGAGTTACAAATCAAACAGCAAATTTTAAGTGAAAATTAATTTGCAAGAATTATAAAAAAAAAAGAATACATTTATGTATTAATAGTGATTGATTTTAAATCTAATTCTTTATTTTAAGTGGGGGCGCAGTTAACATTCATTTCTAAAATTTTAATCTTTTCTTCCCCAAATCAGACCTTTTTAATCTCAAAATTAGTATATGGTGTATGAAAACTACAACTAAAGCACCGATAACAAAGTTTCCATCATAGCATGGTCAGTTAAAACTTCTCTATACTTCTCCCCAGTGATCCTTCCTTTCAGGGTTACCATTGGTCCAGCAGAAAGCTACGACACGGCTGCCCATATCATAGCAGATCCACCTCTATGCATGACAGTTGGAAGGAGACAATAACGATTATACGATTGTGCAGGTGTCCTCCAAACCATGAATCGTATGACCTTATAACTGTCTTCCACTTATCAATATACCAAGTTTTGGGGTTGTGGCACCACTGTATTCGAAGTTTGACCTTAACAGATGTGACAAGTGGCTTGTGGAATTGCTTCTCTGTAGTAAAAGTCCTGTTTATAAAGGTGCCTCCTATCTGTGACACTGGAGAATCCAATGCTGATTGAGCTCTGCGGACACTTTGGCTGCAAAGACAATTCTCTTCAATACCCGTCGGACTCTTTCACTCAGCTTCTCCTTCCGTCCACTCTTTTGCTTTGCCGAGCCTGTCTTGCCGCGCTGTGTGTACGCTGCAATTGCTTTAGACACCGAACCTCTAGAAATGCCTAAAAGTTGGGATGTTCCAGTCACCCAGGGCTCCTATAATTTGCCCCTTTGAAAGTCTATGAGGTCTGATAATTTAAAACAATTATTCTAAACACATACTATAACGCTTGTCACGTTATTTACAACCTCCCACATCATAATACATGAAGAAATTTAATCTCTTATTATATACTCAACGCATAACTGCAGCTTCAAGATGACTTTCAGCTTTTTAAAGTTATTGTGAATATTGGCACAAGATGGGGAAAATGATGATAGTGTTTTATGTGTATTCAGCAACAAAATATATAAATTGCGTAATTACTCAAACACAAGTTCTGTTTATTTAACAAGGAACATAATTGCCATTACATTGGTGGAAAATGAAACCCCAATATTAAGAAAAAATTCTTCTTCATTGGAGCAATAGCCAAATTCAAAATTCAAGTCATATGCTTATGCTTTACGCTTTTGACAAAAATCCAAGACATATACTTATTCACTAAAACTATCCTCATACTACCATGATATATTTATAATTTATTTATATTTTTTTAAAAAACTGGGAGCTACTATTACATTTTATATTATGATTACATATTTGTTTCTCTACTCTTTCTTAGCTTTTGAAAATCTAGCTCAAATTGGGTATTTGCACATCGTAATGGGTGTTGCAGGTTAGTGTCCGTTATATTTGAGTGTGTTTTGTGTTGGGTCAATTTCATTTTCGAAAAGAAAAACGATGCGCAGGTGCAAGTTGAACCAAAAAAGAGCCAACAACTTCAACTAAGAGTCTGGTTTGCTCTGCTATTAACAATCAACTGCGCGTATCTAGTGATGGTCACTGAGGTCACTTAAAGTGAAACGTACAACCTGTTATATTAGATGTACCAAGATGCGCGCTTCATGAGTTCGCAGAATATAATTTAATTATTCTACAAACTCATAATTGTAAACTCATACATAAAACAGGCAATATCTGTTCTATATTTGCAAAAATATTATTTTAAAACCAAAGCTAATTTTTTCTCATAATTTCGACAGTTAATTTTTTTAATATATGGATGCACACATAATATATTTTTTTTAAATACATTGGTTTTCACTACTTTGGCCATTATAAAATAAATAAATTTTGTAAAAGTGTGATAAATCTTTCGGGCCGGAAAAATATTCAAGACGTGTCGCGTGTTTGGCCATCTGAATTGTACATAGTCGAAAATTGCTTAGGAAACTTGTAGTCAAGGCCGGATTTTCCTATAGGCTAACTAGGCTTCAGCCTAGGGCCTCAAGATCAAGAGGGCTTACATTCAAATTATTAGCAAAATTAGAATTACACTATTCTAAAAACAGTAAACACTAAAACACTGAATCATTTAAAGTTTAAAATTCAGAACCCTGAATCATTTAAAACTTAAAATTCATAATAATTCAAACTTTAAATGCGAATTATTATGAAATAAATTTATCGGAATTGAATTTGATTTATTCTTCAATGTGTTGAATATATTTAATTTAATTTGATCGAAAATAGGATCATTTTTATTGAATATTTTTATTTTCGTAGTCAAAGATTTTTTATTATTTGAATTTTTATTCCTTTGTAAATGTTGTGTGTAATGTTTGATTAGTTATTGTTATAAGTATTACACACAAGAGCCAAAACATAATGACCACTGTATAACGAGTTCGCCCACCTTTGGCGCGCAAAAACAGCATCAACCCGCCTTGGCATGGATTAATACCACCACTTAATACCAGTTAAATACCACTTCCACCTGATCACGTGCCTTCCACGTCATCCAGGTGAGTTCATTGCAAATGTTCATTGCATAATGTTTTGGCTCTTGAGTGTATATAGGGTGCTGAGAATAAATGTCCAAATAAGTGTTCTCAACTTTTTTTCATTTATCATCCGTGCCACATTTTTTTATAAAGATTAGTACCCATCACAACATGTTTCATTTAACATATTGATATATATCACAGTAATGATGTATTTTATTATCTCTCATGTAATTTAGAAACTTAAAAATGGGAGGTCCTCATAAAGTGGAACAGCCTAGGGCCTCTTCTCATCTAAATACTTCCCTGCTTGTAGTTGAAAGCTTTTAATTACGAAATGATTGAAAAAAAGGTAATCAGTCATTAAAATAGCGAATAATTCAATCTATACAATATTAGAATTATATGGGGCCTGCATGGCCGAGTGGCTAGCGCTCTGGCGCTCGGTACCCAGGTTTCAGGTTCGATTCGAGTCCCGGCTGTGCCATGGATGTTTGCAGTGGTTCGGAATCCGCTTTAAACCGTAGGTCCCGGTCCTAAAGGATCGTAGAGCGTTGCGGAGGCATTGTTACTCCGCAGCTTATCAAGTTACACGCTCCCCCTGGTTAATGCAAAGTGAGTAACGTCTGTGCAGCGCTTGCCTTAAGGCATCCAAGACCAAGCTGTCTAAGTGTTTGCCAGCTGCATTAGAAAGAAAAAAAGAATATTAGAATTATATTTTAGCAATTCTCGAGAAGAAAAAAAAAAGAGTGCAAAGTTTGAGTTGCAACCCTGTTTAGAATGTGCCCTTCGTAATCCATTTGTTTTATGATTTTTTTTGTTTTGTTGGGAAATCTCACATAGCCTCCTTCCATTTATCATTTTCGGATCTCTCCGCCAGCTGTCGACACTTTTTCTTTTTTTTTCCATCGTTGCGCGTTTTTATTTCGCTCTCTTTGTTTTATACGTCGCAGACCGAAGGGACTTTACGACATCATCACAGTGTTTATTTTATCTTCAACATTTTTTTTTTTTCTCCGTGGCCTAGTATTGCTTTCGCAAAGCTAAAAATATATTTAATACTATCGTCTATCATTTATTCCGCCCCCAAAAATATTATTATTATAAATTTGCAAAGTTTATGAAAGTTGGCTTGTTGCTGTTGGCCATTTTTTTTTTTTATTCCTTCTTTAAAAGGTTCATTTTGATATTTGCAATATATTTTGAAATGCAAATCATCCTACTTTCATTTCATTGCTGATTTTTTGTAGAAATCCTTATATTTAATTAAAAATGCATTAATTAAATATTTCATGATTTTTCACTTTGTGTCAACAATACAAAAATTATAAATCTATGAAAAAATTGAGCTCTCTGATTGACAGCAACAATTAATTTACATGACATCATTTTCTTTACTGACCTGCTCAAATTTTTCCTTTCCTACACTTTTGAAACTTTTGTTATTTTTCATTTTATAATTTTATTAAATAAATAATTCTTTTCTTTTACAAAAAAGGGCGTTTAATTATCTATTTTTCTTATTAACTCGAAGGGCATGAGACCACCGCTATGTTTCAACATTTTACGATGAAGGAGCTAGTGGACACTACGAGGCCAAGGAAATAAGAGAATGTTCCTTTCTTTTTATTTTGAATATCTGCCATTTTTAAGACAAAATTAATAATTTTTCAAGCTACACCAATCTTATTTAGCGAAAGATATATATGTCGTTAAAAATTACGAGATTTATGTGTCGTTGTATCTTTTAGAATTATTAACACTTTTTGACTAAATCCACTACAAAATCAACCCAAAAATTTTGTATATTTTTAATTAAATAGAAGCCATTTTTTGAAGTGAAATAGTGCTTTTAAATTATTTATTTAAAAACTGTGCTTTTTTTTTCTCTGTGACCTAATATTGCTTTTGCAAAGCTAAAAATATATTTAATACTATCATCTACCATTTATTCCACCCAAAAAATATTATCATTATAAATTTACAAAGTTCATGAAAGTTGGCTTGTTGGCCATTTTTTCCTTCTTTAAAAAGATTTATTTTGATATTTGCAATATATTTTGAAATGGAAATTGTTGTGGGCCCTTTCTTTCTTCTTTAAAAATTCATTTTGATTTCTTTTTTGAAATGCAAATTGTTGTTGCCATTTTTCCATATTTAAAAAGATTCTTTTTGATATTTGCAATATATTTTGAAATGCAAATTGTTGTTGGCCATTTTCCATCTTTAAAAAGATTCTTTTTGATATTTGCAATATATTTTGAGATGCAAATCATCCTATTTTCAATTGTACATTTTGAATATCTGTTTTGAATATCTGCCATTCTTAAGACAAAATTAATAATTTTTCAAGCTACACCAATCTTATTTAGCGAAAGATATTACGTCTTTAAAAATCACGAGATTTATGTGTTGCTGTATTTTTTAGAACTATTAACAATTTTTTGACTAAATCCACTACAAAGTCCACCCAAAATTTTTATATATTTTTTAATTAAATTGAAGCCATTTTTTAAAGTGAAATGGTGCTTTTAAATTATTTATTTAAAAACTGTGTTTTTTTCTCTGTGACATAATATTGCTTTTGCAAAGCTAAAAATATATTTAATATTATCATCTGCCAGTTATTCCCAAATAAATAATATTATATATATGTAAAGTTCATGAAAATTGCCTTGTTGTTGTTGTTGGCATCCCCTTTTATTCTTTTATAAGACTCATTTTGAAGTTTGCAATGTATTTTGAAATGCAAATCCTCCTATTCTCATGTCTTGTATATTTTCTTTTATGATCTGCTCTCTTTTTGTCTTGCATTTTTTTGAAAATTGCCATTTTGCCATTGCCAATTTTTTTGCCATTTTTAAAATAAAATTAATAATTTTTCAAACTACACCAATCTTGTAAATACTAATCTAGGGACAATATATATAGATAATGTATCTTTAAAAATCATGAGTTTTATGTGTGGTTGTATTTTTTTAGAACTAGAAGAGTTGTTTTTTACTAAATTATAATTTTAAATAATTATTAAATTAATAACTATATTTTTAAATTATAGATTATTAAATTAATAATTATTTATTTATTATTATCGTTGGTTTTCATCTGCATTTTCATATTATTCATAAAAAATAAATACAAATAATTTTGATATCATGTAAATTAATTCGTACTGTCATGGCTTCAAATCGGAGAGCTCAATTTTTTCATAGATTTACAATTTTCGTATTAGTGACAAAATGAAAAATCATTAAATTTTTAATTAATGCCTTTTTAATAAAATAAGAGGATTTTCTACAAAAAAAATCGGCAATGAAATAAAATAAATTGTCTGAAATATCAGAAATTAAATAATTGTTTGTTTTAATTGATTTAAATAATATTTTAAAAAATTATAAATAGTTGAGTTAACGAAATTACGAGTGGTTGTATTTTTATTTGTTTTAGAAATTCTATAGAAAGTAAAATGGTACGTTTTGATTTTCTAATTGTGTTTCTTTTTATATCTTTTGGGGATTTTTCTTCTAATGATTGTTTATATAATCTTCATGCTATAAATTTTATTAATTTATTTTTACAGATATTTTTTCATTTTGCCATAATGGAATAAATTGAATATACATAACCTCACAAATGTCTTCGCATGCGTGTGATTCTAATTATTATTTCAAGAAAAGAAGAAGGAACAATTAAAAGTTTAAAATGATTCTAACACGGTAAGAGTTTTAATTTATTCAAATTATATAGCATCGCTTATAAGATGCAATATTTTTCATATTTTGACAAAAAAAAATATTTTTAAATTTTAGACTTGGATTAAATTTGTCCATTATTTCCCTTTAATTTTTGAACGTAATTAAAAAATATCTTTTGTTCACACCCAATTTTCTATATTAAATAAAATAATCTGTTTGAAATATTCGAATGTTTTTACTAGTATTTACTTATATAATAAGAATATCTCCATCATAAAAAAATTTATAAAATCTTAATTTTCTTTATAAATTTATGAATTAATTATTAAATTGTAGTAGAAAAAAGATCTTTTCTTCCAAAAATTCCTCAAAAAGCTAGTTTAAATCATCCAATTGCTTTTTCTATCGTAGAATTCTATAAAAAGCATCATTAGCAAAGCAGCAGTCGCTAACAAAGCTGGTACCTACCGCAGCGAATCATCATTAGAAAAGTAAATGCAAATCCAAAATTATAGACTGCAAAACTTAGGGCAGAGTTGGAATAATGTAGTAGAATATGTGTAAAGTTCAAAAACAGTTCCAAAAATAATTTTATCAGCCAGGCAAAGTGACAGAGAAAAATTTTTGATTAGTGTAAATCAGGGGTAGCCTGATCATGCGTATTACAATGGTTATTATATAAAACAGGGGTAGCCAACCCTCGGCCCACATTACATTATTTACGGCCCGTGTGATTTATCACACTTTTACAAAATATATTTATTTTATAATAGCCAAAGTAGTGAAAACCAATGTATTAAAAATACATTATGTTTGCATCCATATATTCAAAAAAAAAAAAATTAACAGTCGAAATGATGAGAAAATATTAACTTTGATTTTAAAATAATATTCTTGCGAATATATGACAGACATTACCTGTTTTATTTATGAGTTTACAGTTATGTGTTCGCAGAATAATTAAATTATGTTCTTCGAACTCATGATAAATGCAACACTAATAAACGATGTGCGAATACCCAAATTGAGATCGATTTGCAAAAGCTAAGTGAAAGAGTGGAGAAAGAAATATCGCGCTAATGAAATAAATATTTTTTAATGGTTTCATTTTTTTTATTTCGTTTATATTTATATATTTTTTATATTTCATTTTTAGTGTAATATATTTCTTTACAATGTGCTTTTAGTACCATTATTATTATATATTATCTACGTTTAGATGTAAGGATAATAGTGAACACAAAAATAATAACTCATTATGTTTCAATTTATCACTCAAAGTGGGTCTAAATCTAATAGGGGGATATATAATTTCATATACAGCCCGCGGAGTTATGATGCATTTTCAAAGTGGCCTGTAAGATCATTTGGGTTGTCCACCCCTTGTGTAAAGAATCTAACTTTTTTTACAGTATTATATTTTCTGATAATAGCAAATGTTATGCCATTAGAGCTAGTGGTTACATAATGGTTTAGAAAAAATGAAAGAAAAATTTCAAAAGGAAAACTTCGTAGAACATGTCATCCATAATGAACATGGAATTCATAATTTCAAATTTATTCATAACAGAATTGATTAGTAAATGTATATTGAAATTTTAAAAGGAAATTTAGATCAATAGCTGAAAATTTAGTTTACAGAGAACACACCAGAACATATTTAACCAGAATTTTAAAACAGAATTCAAAAACAATCTGTAAGGTATGGAAAATAGAATAAAATGGCCCCCAAGTTTACTAAAAATTACTTCTAATCTACTTCAAAACGAATAAAAATTGTTCTTATAGTTCGGGATATTCAACCGAGTACTAAAAATTGTTTAATAAGAAGTTTTCTTTAGAATTTTTTCAAATTCAATTATTCTTATCCGAGAACATTTCTGAATAAACATTATTCTATCATATATTATAATATTTCAAATTAATTTATCTAAATAATTAAAATATGAAAAAATTTAATAGCAAATTGTTTCAAAGCAATTAATTTTTAGAATTTTGTTGAAGAATTTTTTATCAAATAATTTTCATACATAAACCGTTTATGTCAAAATCAAAATTTTTTTTTTTACATATTCTTATTCATAATTCGTATTTAATATATATGTTTGCTTATTTATTGGGATTTGTATTGGTTTTAGTTTTTTTTTTATGCTTGTATATTTAATATATTTAGTTATTTAACGTTTTATTTTCATTTATTTCTTCACGTTTTTCCCTGTTGTACTGGAAAAATTCGAGAAATTCCCACTAGACAGTCTTGGGTATTCATATGAAACTCATACAAACTAATTGGCTATCAACTCTCCTCTTTTATGAAAGCAGTGATTGGAAAGGACGCTTACAACTGAATAGGATGAATATTAGATTTATTTTTGCACTTATTATTACCTCAGTTACGTACAGAACAAAAACATAAATTTTTTTATTCATATTTTAACGTTAACGTTGTCTATATATGTAATAATATTTTTCAGCTGATATTATCATTCCTTTTAGTTCTGCATTCTCAACCTATATTTTTTATTTATTAGTCTATGATTAGTTTCTCTTAACATATCGCAACATGTATTAAATGATGTATATCACAGTAATGATGTATTCTATGAGTATTAAATTTATACATCTAGGTAATCAGTTTGCATTTAGGAACAATTAAATAGATTCATAAGATCAGGGCCGGATTTTCCTATAGGCTAACTAGGCTTCAGCCTAGGGCCTCAAGATCAAGAGGGGAAAATCCTACAATTCAAATTGTTAGATCCTACATTCAAATTGTTAGCAAAATTAGAATTACACTATTCTAAAAACAGTAAACACAAAGACACAGAATCGAAAATAAGGAGAAACTCTACACATATGAATAAACAAACATAAAAATATAATAAACAAATAAAATAATAAGCAAACAAATAAATATAACAAATAATTAAATATAATAAACAAACATAAAATTGTATTTTTTTATGATCAGCGCGTTCGGCTCATTGGGTCTATGCGTTTGTATATACTAGATTGCACCAAAATAGAGTTCATACGTTCACTGATTGCTATGGCAAATACTGACGCGCCTTATGCTACTAAGCTCTGGTTTGTTCTTGTTTGTTATTTGTTTAAGTACTATATAAGGTGCTGAGAATAAATGTCCAAATAAATGTTCTCGACTATTTTTTTATTTATTATCCGTGCCTCATTTTTTATAAAGATTAGTACCCATCGCAACATGTTTCTCTTAACATATTGATGTATATCACAGTAATGATGTATTTTATTATCTCTCATGTAATTTACAAACTTAAAAATGAATGGTGAAAGGGTCTCATAAGTGGAATAGCCTAGGGCCTCTTTTCATCTAAATCCGGCCCTGCATGAGATGCTACTTATTCAATTGAATGATCAGCAGAAAGAGAATTGCTACCTTTAGTAAAAACTTTTCCTTAATAACCATCAACTATAGCCTATATTTTAAATTAATATACCATAATTTTAATTTTCATAAGTTTTGTTTTGTAAAAATATCAGTTATTGTTATAAAATTAATATAGAATCGAGAAAAATACTAAAAACTATAATTGGAATTTTTTGTGTTATCAACTAAATATTCTTTTCTGGTTGCATCATTAATATTGTATACAGTTGTAGTTAATATTCTAAATAATGCAGCAAACTTTTTAATAATTTTTAATATCAACATTAGGAAAAAGCATAAATTTAAGAAAACTTGATTTAATTTTTTTTTTTTTTTTTTTTACTCTTTTAAGTATCTTAGCAACTAAAAATAGAATTAAATACTTTACAAATGAAGAAGATTTTTAAAAAAACTCTCTATGTTTCAAATTTAGAAATACTAAAATTTTTTATATATCTTTAATATTATGAATTTTAAAAAAGGGCAAAAAGAAATAGATAGAAATATCAACATTCCATAATATCATGAATTTTAAAAAAGAACAAGAAGAAAAAGATAGAAATATCAACATTCTTTAATAATTTTTCTTAAAAAAAGGTTTTTCACTCTTTTTAAGTATCTTAGTAATTAAAAATAGAATTAAATACTTCACGAATGAAGAAGAATTAAAAATATTCTCGATGTTTCAAATTTAGAAATTCTAGAATTTTTTATGAATCTTTAATATTATGAATTTTAAAAAAGAGCAAAAAAAAGAAAAAGATAGAAATCTTACTAATTATGGGAGTTTTTTTTCCCCTTATCTTTCTACGCCGTTCCCCTGTTTTTTCCCTTTTTAAAAAAAATATTAAAAGACCACCCAAGGTTATGTATTTTCAGTAGAAAAAAAAAAAATTGCTCGGTGATTTTAAATCCGTTAGACAAAGAAAACGAATACAGCCAACAATTCCTGAATTATTCTTGTTTAAAAAAGTACGGAACGCATGAAAAACAAGAGAAGAAAAATAAAAAGAGGTTCCTACAAAAAAAAAATAATAATAATAACAATGTAAAAAAAGAAAAAAAAAAAAAAAAAAAAAAGGGGGAAATAAAAAATGCATTCGAAATGGATGGGAAAGACAGTGAAAAATGGGAAATATCCTGTAAAGGTAAGTGGGACCTTCTTCCCCAACGAAAATAGCTCGCGGCTCACTTTCAATCTTTTTCCTGACTTCCACAATTTTTTTAATAACCCTACTTCCCACGGGCTCAGAAAACTTCTGTGACATTTATCGGCGACATATTTCTCCCCCCTCACTTCCCCTTTTGGGGGTTCCTTTTCATTTTGTGTGTTACATGGCAAGAAATTTGAGACGAGTGGCTTCCGTTGGACCTTTCTAATTATAACTTTGCCTAAAAGAATGGTTTTCTCTAATGGGATATGGTGTCGCCATCTAGTGAGGTCAGAGGAAACTTCGACCCCGTACAATTTTGAAAGTATTTACTGTCACTTCCATTCCTCAGCCTCCACCCTCCCTGGTTTCCCCCCTTCCTTTTACGTTTTCCCTCGTCTTGTTTTTCTTTCTTACTTCTCTCTTTTTCCTTTAGTTTTTTAATTTTTTTCTCTCTTAAAAATTTGACCATTTATTACGGCTGGAAGTAAATTTCATTATGCTGACTATGATAGCACAATCAATGCAAGTATTCGACTATCAGTTAATGAGCAACAGGACAATTTAACCACTCCATCTCAATACTGAATCTTATTTACTTATAGGTGTAGGCGTCATTGTTTAGAACAGGGTGGCCAACCCAAATGATCTTGCGGGCTACCTTGGAAATGCATCCTAACTCCGCGGGTCGCATATAAAATTATACACCCCCATATTAGATTTAGACCCACTATAGACATTTTTTGGTGTAAAAGTTGAAACATAATGAATTATTATTTTGGTGTTTACTGTTATTCTTACATATAAACATAGATATTATAATAATAATGAAACTAAACGCACATTGTATAGAAATATATAACACTAAAAATGAAATATAAAAAAAATACGTAAACGAAAAAAAAAAAAAAAAAGAAATTAAATCATCAAAAAATATTTATTTTACTAGAGCGATATTTGTTTCTCCACTCTTTCCCTTAGCTTTTGCTTATCGATCTGAATTTGGGCATTTGCACATCATAATGGGTGTTGCACGTGTTATGTTTGAGCGTGTTTTGTGTTTGGTCAATTTCATTTTAGAAAATAACAATTAGCAAGTGTAAGGCTAACAATTCAACTAAGAGTCTGGTTTGCTCTGCTATCAACAGTCAACTGTGCGTATCTACGGATGGTCACTGCATTACTTAAAGTGAAACACAGAACCTGTTATATTAGATGTTCCAAATTGCGAATGCATCATGAGTTCGCAGAATATAATTTAATTATTCTGCGAACTCATAACTGTAAACTCATCAATAAAACAGGCAATACCTGTCCTATATTCGCAAGAATATTATTTTAAAATAACATCATTTTTCTCATAATTTCGAAGATTAATTTTTTAATATAGGGATGCACACATAATTTTTTAATGCATTGGTTTTCACTACTTTGGACATTATAAAATAAATATATTTTGAAAAGGGTGAAAAATATCCCGGGCCGAAAAAAAGTATTCAAAGCGGGCAGCGGGTTGGCCTCCCTGGTTTAGAATTTCACAAGATCATTCTTTTTTTTTTTTTTTCCTTGGAATGAAATGATAATGATATTTTGTGATAAGAAAATGCTTGATTTTTTTCAGTGAGAAAGTAAATTTTTAATTTTAAAGAAATTATATCTTCAAATTTTTTTTTAAATTGGAATTAGTTTTCATTGATTTTTAATATATCAATACTGATACAATAAAGCTGATACAGATTTTAAATGTATCAAAAAAATTTCAGAGTTGTATGATAATGAATTCATCATTAAAAGTAAGTGAAAATAAACATAATAACATCTATTTCATCTTTTTAATGCCTTACTATAAAAATTACCAATGTGGGGAGTTTTTGAACTTTATATAGCTAAATTTTTAAAATGAGTGGTTACATTTAAACATAATTCAAAGGGTTTTTTTTTTTTTTTATCCATAGGTAATTTATTCTAAATTTGATCAAACTATGATATAACAAAATAAAATTTTTATGAAAAGTGTGTTGATTTCATATTTTCCATTAATTTTATCTTGAAACTTGTTTGTTTTTAAAAACAATTTCATCATTTAACCTTACGTTTTTTATCATTTCTCTCTTTATCTCTTTTCTCTTTCTAATTTAATTTTTTTCCCTTCAATTTTAACCATTCTTTTCGCGAAAGTTAATATGTTCATTACAAATAAGTATTCGATTATATTGACTTTATCCTGATAATGTTTTTTTTTTTTAATTTTTAATTTAATAAATTTGATTTAAACAAAAAAAAAGGGAATTTTTAAATAAATCGGAAAGAAAAAGAAGAATTAAATTTTTAGCAGAAAATCTCTTGCTAATACCAGAGTTTTTGCATACCGAAAGTCCCTCTAATATCGTTATCTCATTATTCACCTATCGCGCATGCTTTCATTGTAAGTTTCTGATATGTCGATTATCACCAAAAGGAGTTTTTGCATATCATGTTTGTTTACATTCACTAAAACGGATGTTATAATAAAAGCCTTTGCATTGTTTAATCTCGATAAAACTATCTAGTCCCAAAAGGAAGGATAAAAAAAGATATGAAAAATTGAATTGTAATCCTTTGTTACAGGAATTCAATTACATTGATTATATGTATATAATTGTGATTGCAATATGTAAAAATTGTGATTGCAATATGTAAAAATTGTGATTGCAATATGTAAAAATTGTGATTTGCAATATGTAAAAATTGTGATTTCAATATGTAAAAATTTTGTTTGAAAAATGTAAAAATTGTAATTGCAAGATGTGTCTTATGCATATGTTTCGCTAACTCCACTTTTCGTTAACTTTCGTTCATTAAGCTTTTTTTAGTAATCAAACAGCTGCATATTTTTCAACAAACACTCAATATTTGCAAAAAATATTTAGAATAGTATGCTTTAATGTTTTCTTGAATAAAAATAGTTATACATTCGTTATATGTTTTTAATGATTATAATTTTTCTTAATTCTGTTTCTAAAATTATACATATAATATTTATATAATTTTTAATAAAGTTTTTAAAGATTCTTATAGAAACTATTTTTCTTATCATAAAATTTTTAAATATTATTCATTTAAAAACAAATACATATAATGTTTATTCTTTTAAGAATAAGAATGAAATATTACAAGAAATAAAATATAAGAAACGTTGCTCAATATCAAAGAATTAAAAAGTTTGTTTTGAAAATTTTTCAGTGTTTCTTTCTGCGTTATTTAATTTTATTTTGATTGTTAAAATCCTAATGATTGACTATTTTTATTTCAAAAAACAATTTCTTTTTTATTTTCTTTTATGCTGATAATAATTACCACATAAAAATTTTTAATTTATTAATCTGTTTTTGATAATACTTTAATTACTATTTTTCAATTCTTGAGACTACTTATAATTAATTCGCGAATAGCATTAATGATTTATTGGCTCCAAGTGGTCACTAATGGCGTCCTGTTTTCCAAGTAAAGATTATTTCTGCAAATATTATACTGATATTTGGTACCACAGGCTTCAAGCTCGAATCTGAGAAGTGGCATGTATGTTTGTTTGTGGTTAGGAATCTACATTAAACTGTAGATCCCGGTCTAATTAGACCAAACAGTATAAAAATATAACTGTAGAATACAAAACCAGCTTTCTAATGTATTTAAAACATTTTTTTTTCTCTTTTTAATGCAGCTGGCAGACACATAGGCAGCTTAGTCTTGGATGCCTTAAGGCAAGCGCTGCACAGGTGTTATTCACTTTGCATTAGCCAGGGGGAACGTGTAACTTGAAGATAAGCCTCTGTCCCCACAACTCTCTACAATCGTATTAGACCAGGACCTTTGGTTTAAAGTGGATTCCGAACCACTACAAACATCCGTAACACCGCCGGGACTGCGAAACCTATGGTACCCAGCGCCAGAGCGCTAGTCACTCGGCCATTCAAGCCCGTATTTAAAAACATTATCGTGTAAATAAAGACTAGATTAAAATATTCTATACATGGATTGTGGACTTTAGACGTATGCAATATAATTTTTTTTTTTTTGGATTGTTAAAATCCTAATAATTAACTAGTTTTATTTCAAAAAAAAAAATTACTTCTACTTTTATGCTGATAATAATTACCATAAAAAATTTTCAATTTATTAATTTGTTTTTGATGATATTTTAATTCGTTTATTGTTATTTACAATTCATGAGATTATTTAAAATTAATAATTTGTAACTTGAACTTGTTAACTATTATGTAAAAAAAAATGGATATTTTAATAATGAAATATTTCAACATTTTAAATTGATAATATTTAAACACAAGCATTGTATAAAAGATTTATAAAAATTTTTCCCTTGTGCTTTACGGGAGGCTATACTAGTCAAGATTTAATTCTTCTTATTATTTTTACATTCTCTTATATTTTATTTGAAAATATACAATAGAACCTCTGTAAGTCGAACTTCAAAGGAGAAAATTCGAGTTATAGAGTTTTCGACTTATGGAGGATTTCGACTTACGCGGATTTTGTAAGGAAATATTCGACTTGTAGAGGTTAAGATTCTTTCTAACTTATTTTGAGTAAGAGAGGTCAAAAATAAATAAAAAAATTAAAGTTTCAGAGGTAATAAACATGTTTATTTGCAACTTAAAGGTTATATTATGTACTACAATAAAAAAAATCAAAATAATTCCAAAACAACCTTATAATTAAAAATATTATGTATTAAAAAAGTCAGTTATTTATTTATTTATTTATTATTATTTTTTTTGGTTTAGACAATTTGATCGTTCTCTATCTATAGCATTATCTAAGCTTTAAAGAGCAGAAAATTCTTTTTCTTCCGAGTTGCTAGTTTGCTCTATGAAATTCCGTAAAACATTTAATGCTGTTCTTGCCTCTTTGATGGAAACCCATGAAGCGCATGTTATATTATTGGAATATTCTATGTCATCTAATTCATTGTCTTTTGCAGGTTTGGTTTGGTTTGTCGCTCTACGGTCATCTTGTGCACACTTTGTCTTTTTGCAGGAGAAACTTTGACCGTTTTGTTGACCAATTTTTTTTCATGATGTCCGATTCGTTTTTTTTTTTATTATTGTTGACAGAGTACTCATTGGTTTTTAGTGTACTAATTGGTACTAATTGTTCAGCAACGTCTTTCTTCTTTTGACAACTCTTTACAGCTTCAAGCACTTCAAACTTTTCAGCGAGAGTCAAAGTTTTCAGTTTACGTTTCACAGCACTCATTTTTAAACAATATTATTCGTATACTGTTGTTGAAATAGATGTGTATTGCAGTAAAACCAAACTACTTCTGATATTTTTGCAATCGACAACAAAAGATTTGCTTTGCTAGAGTTCAAAAGAAATCAATAGCAATAATAAGAATTACAAGAATAAGAATTATAATAAGAATATTTCATAGAATTGGTTATTCTATTTACTGTATACTCATACATTGTTTTCTAAGAATCAATCACGCGCATTGCTGGCAAATCCTTAAAGTCGGTAACTTATTTTTCTTCGAGCTATAGAGGTAATTAATTTCAAATGATCGAGTTGTAAAGGTTGGCAAAAAAAAAAAAAACAAATCGAGATACAGTGGTCCATTTCTTTTTTGAGTTACGGAGGGAAAATATATACCAAAATGGCTTGTGGGGATTGACTAATTATTTCGACATATAGAGGGTTAAAATTTATGAGTAATGGAGGTTTTGGAGTTTGAAGGGAAGGGAACAAAATTTTTTTCGAGTTGTAGAGGTTTTCGACTTATCTTATTAATTTTATAATTTAAATCATCATCATCATCATAACTGGCTCGACAGCCCGTTGTGGGCCTTGGCCTTCTTTTTAAAAGATCCAGCCAGGCTGTTCTTCTCTTGGCCGTGGACCTCCAGTTTTTGATCTTAATAACATTAAAAGTCAGAGTCTTAAACAGTCGACCCATCTCTTTTTCGGTCTTCCCCTTGGTCGTTGTCCAAATGGGATTGCATTGAAAACCCTCAAAGCAGCTCTATCACTTTTATTCTCATGAAATGACCGGCCCATCTCATTCTGTTCAGTTTAACGAATTTTAGAATGGCAATGTCTCTAAAAAGTTTGTAAAGTTCAAAATTTTATCTTCCTCGCCAATTTCCATTGTCATTGATACCACCAAAAATATGTAAGTAAAATCATGAATTATATTTACCTTATCTTAATAATTAACTTTCTAACCAAACCTTTTTTTCAAAAAGCAAGCATTGAAAATTCAAGAAATGAAAATAATTGCTTCATATGGGAAAATTCCCTGGTAACAGAGTTTTCATTTTTTTTTTTTATTGCTTTCATTTTTTTTTTTTTTCATAATTTTTCTTAGTTTTCTTTCCTACATCCTCGAACTTTGACTATTACTTCCTGTTAAACGTCCTGTCACAAGTACAGGAACAATACAGTTCCTGTAAACATCAAGTACAATCGTGTATGCTCTTCTCAGTCAAAGCCTTATCTACAAGAAAGTCGTTTATTTAAAACACAACATTAAAAAAAAAAAAAAAATAGAAAATTTTTAAACCTGAAAGTTCCTTCCGAAAGACATTTGCATTATAGAGAAATTTTCAAAATATTGATATTTATTATGGGTCAGATGCTGTAAAAACAAAAACAGTATATTAAAAAATTAATATCGAAAGTGTCTAAATCTTTTCAAAATAGCTGTCTGGGTTCAGACTGATTTTGAACCTTCTAATATATGCACAAATACTAAACCAGGAGTGGCCAACCCGCGGCCCGCCTGGAATTTTTTTCCGGCCCTAGAGATTTATCACACTTTTACAAAAATATTAATTTCACAATGGCCAAGTTGTGAAAACCAATGTATTAAAAATACATCATGTGTGCATCCATCTATTCAAAAATTAACTGTCGAAATTATGAGAAAAAAAGGATGTTTGATTTTTAAAATAATATTCTTGAGAATATAGGACACATATTGCTGTTTTTATTTATGAGTTCGCAGAATAATTAAATTATATTATACGAATTCATGATGCGTGCGCATCTTGAAACATCTAATATAACAGGTTCTATGTTTCACTTTAACTGACCTCCCTAGATACGCACAGTTAATTGTTGATACCAGAGCAAACCAGACTCTTAGTTCAAGCTCTTAGCGCTTTTGGTTCAACTTACACCTGCGAATCGGGTCGGGGTTTTTTTTCCGAAAATGAAATTGACCAAACACCAAAACACACTCGAAAATAACGGACGCAATACTCACATTTAAATCGATTTGCAAAAGCTAAGTTAAAGAGTGGAGACACAAATATCGTACTAGTAAACCAAATATTTTTTAATGATTTCATTTTTTTATTTCGTTTATATTTATGTATTTTTTATATTACAATTTAAGTGTTATATAACTTTTTACAATGTGCGTTTAGTATCAATATTATTATTATATTATCTAAGTTTACATGTAAAATAATAGTAAATACAAAAATAACAGCTCATTATGTTTCAATTTTTCACTCCAAAAAATGTCTATAGTGGGTCTACAACTAATATGGGGATACATAATTTTATATGTGGCCGCGGAGTTTTGATGCTTTTCAAAAGGGGCCGCAAGATCATTTGGGCTGGACACCCCTATGCTAAACAGATGCATCTGAATCTCTTTCCGGAAGATATTATATTCTTTTTTAAAACCTTTTGAGGAATACAATTGTGATTATTTAAACAGAAATTGAATTTAAAGAAATGGGCTAAGATTAAAAATGAAAATGAAAATCAATAAAAAGAAAATGTTCACTGCAGAATTCCATAATAAATAACTAATTTAAAAAAAAAATTGTTCCTTCATTATTATTAGATTTTATAACAGAAACTAAATTATTTATGTTTATATCCTTTTTTAATTTATCTCTTTTATTTATACACACTTCAGAAGAATAGACCGTAATAAAAACTTATAAAATTAAAAATTCATTTGACAAATGAACTTTTTTTTTTTGTTAGAATGTATTAGCGATTTGAATAAATTTTATTTTTTGTAATGAATTTTTATAGGGTGTAATTTTAATTTTTGCCTTAAAAATAAGTCATTTATTTTACCTGGTTTCACTTTAGTTTTAGAAATCTATGGTTTCTATTACCTGGTTTCACTTTAGTTTCTGGAATCTATGCAAAATATGCGACTTAATGGTAAACATTTTCTACCTTAATAGGAAAGATTAAACTTAAATTATCACGAATATTTATTTCATTCATCGACTTAATACCAAGAAATGAAAAGTTATAGAATTATAAAAAATTGTTTTATAATTTTATTTAATTTTTAAAGACTTTAGAACATTAATTTCAAGTTTATTGTGCATGTCTAAATACAATCGATGAACCTTTGTCCATTGAGGGAGTGTATTGTGGTTTCAGGAAGGGAAATTACCGTTTTACTTTTTATCATGAATGTGACGTCAAAAAAAGTTACAAAGAAATTTAAATTCCCTTTATCAATATTAACATACCCAAGCGGTTACTAGACAGCTAAACACCGTTTGAGGAGCGTTTCATATTAATTGAATTCAAGAGCAGCAGATTTGTTAAATCTATATATTTTTTTTATCAAATGGCTAATTCTTCCGTAAAGCAAAAATGAGTGCTCGCGCTGTTTTAATTGGAAAATAAAGAATTTTCGTATAATCTGTTAAAGAGAAAGGAATGTCTGGAAAGCCTTCCTTTCAGCGTTTTAGGTTGTGAAACAAAGTGGCATTTGAAATTGTATCCAAATGGCTTCGAAGAAAATGATGATTATCTCAGATGCTGCTTAACCGGAACACCACAAGATGATCAACTGAAATTCAACTTGCAGATGAAATTCCTGATACAGTTTTACTCTGCTGATGGCAGATTAATAACATCCAGAAAAATTAAAGAAGAAACCATCCTGTGGTCAGAGCAATCGAATTATGTGAAGGTGGAAAAACTTCATTGAGTTTTTCTCCAGAGAGCACGCACTTGCCAAAAAGACACTCTTATTATCCAGTGCAAAACATGGATATCATCAAACGCCTATTTGCTCACCAAAAAAACTTACATGTGCACTCGATTTAATGTGAATCACCATTTCTTTGATTGGCCAATAAAAAGAAATTCAGCTCTTTTATACAAAAGAAAGATAATCAATTCAATGGAACTCAATTTTCTTCAAAATCAATTCAATTGGAACCCAGTTTTTTTCAAAGAAAGCATTTACCCGAAAATGGTATTATACATGGGAGAAAGGGGAAGAATCGGAATCGATGTTCGTATTAAAAGTGAAGATAGTAGAGAAATATTTTGTGGCCTGTAAAATATCGGTATTGTGTACCGACAAGTCACTTCCAATATATGTCAAACAGGAACATATCTTCAATTCAGAAACCATTAATGAAGAATGGAGTCTTGAGCCATTTATTCCTATATCTGAGTTAACAAAAGACAAGGATCGATATTTACAAGATGATTGCTTAACACTATTCTGTGAATTCGCTTATTCTTACGGGGAATCCACGCCTTATTACGATGAAGTACATGCGTACAATTCTGCTCAAGCAAATGAGTGTTTTGAAAACGTCGAAAAGAACCGCATGCTAATGCCAGACAGCCATACTTTGAGTTCTGACCTAAATGCATCTTATGGTGATCCTGAACGTAAAGATTTCGCAGACGTGAAACTTATACAAGACGGCAAGGTATTTCCTGCACATAAATACATTATTAGCTCCAGGTCCGGGTACTTTGAGTTTTGTTTGAAACCGATATGAGGGAATCCAACACCAATGAAGTGCACCTTGAAGTTGCAGATGCGGATACGCTGCAACGCGTGTTGCATTTCATATACACTGATGAAGTGGTAGCATTGGAATCGGAAAGCGCAACAAAGCTCTATATTGCTGCTGACTTTTATCAAATTCCCGGTTGAAGAACAAGTGTTCTGAGTTCTTGAAATACAATCTTAAACCAAGCAGGGTTTGTGAGACACTCCGACTTGCCCATAGCACTCAGATGAAGATTTTAAGAGTTCTATTAGGGATTACATTGCCACTCATCGTACGTATATACTCCGTTTACCTCAGTGGAGTGAATTAGAAGAGGAAGACGGAGAGCTTGCTGCAGAAACTACTCGTCTTATATGCCCAAACCTTGACTCTTGCTTTTGGATCTACTCTTACTTTGATCTGCTATATCTATCTTAATTGCTTTTTCGAGAGAAAAAAAAATGCATGGTAAGAAATTAAAAATTTTATTAAAATCTAAAATGAGTGTGTCCAAAACTTTGGTTTTCCAAGCACACCATTTGAAGAAAAATATTAATTCTAATTATAATTTTGAGGTTAAAAAATTAGTAATTAATGGTCAATCTATGATGACCACTATGAAAAGTAAATTAAGTAGCCAAGTTTGACTTTTTTGCTCAAAAGGTTTTTAAAAAGATCAAGAATTTATAATCACTGAGAAATAAAATTTAGAAAATGGAAAAGAACTTATACATGTGCATTTTCATTATCTATATATATCCATATATCTATCTATATATATATATATATTTCAATGATTAAAATTTCGAAAATAAATGAAATCTGTCTCAAAGAAACTGACGTTTTAATTCACTAATGGCCCTTATGCCACATATTGATGTCTGTGGTCTTTGATCTTTACTGTTCTATTGAATATGTAAAACACTCGTAATTTTGTATTTATTGTAAATCAATTAATAAAAATGATGAATTTTTTATCAACAGATTATTATTAGAAAATTATTAATATTTTATGTTAGAGTGTTTTTCTATTTTGTCACATCTTTTGTGTGTTTTACATGAATTTTTTTTTCAAATTACTAAAAATTATTAAAATAAAAGGAATCAGCTTCATAAATTTATTAATAAATTCATAATTTATGTAACATTTTTAGAAAAAACTTTTAGAAGAAAAATTTTCTAAAAATCCAGAAAACATTTTTAAATTGAATTAATTAGCTATTTCATTTATAGTGCAAAAATACTTATAACATGAAAAAAACTCTAAAAATGAAACTAATATTACTTTTACCAATTGATAAATTACTCAAAAGTGCTTTTTAATTAATTTTTCACCTTTTGTTTGATATTTTTGTATAAAATTATAATTATGTATAATATCTGAAAAAAATATACAGTAAATCATAAAATATTTTCCTTTTTTTTTTATAATGGAGTTATTAAATATGTTCCCCTTTATTAAACGCTATTAAAAACAAGACATTCTCATAAAGCAGCTATTTAAATTATTCAGTTGAGAGTTATGGGAAAAGGAATTATCCATACAAAGCGTTTAAAGCACTTTAATTTAATTAAATTGATAAAATTCTATTAAAACATTAAAAAATTATTTATAGAATTAAAAACGTTTTTTTTTAATATTTTTATAACGATATTTCTTAGAAATAAGTCCTAGAAAAACTCTTAGAAAAATTTAGCTGTTTCTATCCTAATATTCATTAGTTTTATTGTTTATTTTTTTGTGTGGTATAAAAAATAAAACAAATTAATTTTTTGTTTCAAATAATAATTTAGAGTATGCCATGCATCATATTTGGATATAATTGAAAAATATACGTTTATTGTGAATCATTGTAAAATTTGTATTATTTCTTTATTTATTTTGAGGGGTTTTGTCAATTTCGACTTATTTTTAATTTTATCGCTTTTATTATAGTTAAATATAACATAGAAAAGAAATGCTTCAAGCTCTTCTGAAAACAATGCTTTAATTCTCATTTAAAATTCAGCGTTTTATCCTAAATAATGTAATTATATAAATTAATATTGTAAACAGGAACAATACAAAAATGACAAAATTTGATTACAATTATTTTTATGCTACAAAAATAATAATTATTATTTCCATTTTGATTTTATACATAGTCCACTAGAAATAAAAATGTATGAAATATAATTTTCTTATTTAAAGCTTTTTATACGTCATATCATGATCATGAAATAACAAATAGCAGATCATGAAAGAAACAAAAAATATTTACTTTTCAGAAATTGACACTTTAGACATTTATTCAGATTTATTAATTACTCCTCAATAAATCCTTAACCCTCTATATATATACATATGTGTGTGTGTGTGTGTATAATTATGAGGTTATATGTATGTGGTTGAGAATATATGGCCTTTTAACTTTTAAATTATTATTTAAAAATTATTTAAATTAAATTACCTTATTTACGATAAAAAAAGCTATTTTAAATAGCTTTCAGCAATAATAGCAATTTCATGAGTATTACAGTATTTATTTTAAGCATTAAAAGCATTACAATTCATCTAATTCAAAGGTGGCCAGCCCAAATGATCTCGCGGACCACTTTGAAATGCACCATAACCGCGGGCCGCATATAAAATTATATATATTAGATTAATTATATATCCTAATTTAGACCCACTATAGACCTTTTTAGAGTGAAAAATTGAAACATAAGGAGTTATTATTATTGTGTTTACTTTTCTTTTTGGATGTAAACAGAAATAATATAATAGTCATGATACTAAGCGCACACTGTAAAGATATATATAACACTAAATATGAAATATAAAAAATATATGAATATAAGCGAAATAAAAAATAAATGAAATCATTCAAACTATTTATTTTACAAGCGCAATATTTGTTTCTCCACTCTTTCAATTAGCTTTTTGCAAATCGTTCTCAATTTGGGTATTTCACTGAGGTGACTTAAAGTGAAACATAGAATCTGTTATAATAGATATTCCAAGATGTGATCTCATCATGAGTTCTCAGAATATAATTTAATTTTTCTGCCGACTCATAACTAAATAAAACAGGCAATATCTGTCCTATATTTCAAGAATATTATTTTAAAATCAAAGTTCCTTTTTTCTCATAATTTCGACAGTTAATTTTTTAATACGTGGTTGCACAAATGCTATATATTTTTTTAATAATTTGGTTTTCACTACTTTCGCCATTATAAAATATATATAGTTTGTAAAAGTGTGATAAATCTCACGGGCTGGAAAATGTTCAAGGCTAACAGCATGTGGTCCGCGGGCCGCGGGTTAGCCACCCTTGATCTAATTCTTCCTTTTTTAATACGCTTTTATTAGTTTCACCTGTATGTTTGTTCGTTTGTTTTAACTGACTCTTTGGGCTCTATTTTGCCCCTACTTTAAGCGATCAGATTTAATTTAAACGTTGTAGACTTATCAAGGACCGACGACACTAAAATATTTTGATAAGTTTATTATCTCTCATGATTAGGATTGCCAGGATTAGTGATTAAAACACACAACTCTATATAAGCTGCAAAGAAACATTTACAGACATCTTTCAGACATTCAGACCTACGTGGGACAGCGGCACAACGGATAGCGCGCGCCTGATTAGGAAATTTCCTGTTCGAATCCTGGCTGGCTCGACATATTCGCATTTAGCCTTTGTTTTACTTTACAATTAAATTATTGTAAGAACCAGTCCTCCGTACCAGGACCTCATTTAAATATTATAGTTTAAAACACTAAACAACACGTTTTAGAGTTAATCAAACTAAAAAGTAAAAAATAAATTGTTTAAAAAAACACGCTTTTAGAGTTAAATCAAACTAAAAAGTAAAAATAAATAATTTAAAAACTATAAAAAAAAACCACGCTTTTGGAGTTAATCAAACTAAAAAGTAAAAAATAATTGTTAACATAAGAATAAAATTACTGATGAGAAAAGGAATGTCACTGTTCTAAAAGCGTGGGGTGCTTTGTATGACATTTTTAAACTAACTCTGAATTTCGGAATGAAACTAGTGAAAAATTATAACGATCGATATCGAGCACCCCACGCTTTTTAGAACAGTGACATTCATTTTCTCGTCAGTCATTTTATTCTTATGTTAACAATTATTTTTACTTTTTTTAGTTACTCTAAATGTGTTTTTTATTTTTTAAACTAGTAATTTATTTAATAGAAACGTTACACATAAATGTGTCACTAAAAAAAAAATTATAAATTTACGTATTTTTATATTTTCTGATATTGTATCATTTTTGTTAGTAATCATTTTTTTTTATCTGGGGAATACTCTTGCATATAATATAAATATTGTAAAACAACACATATTTGACAACTGAACTTTAAACTTGTGTTAATTAAATCCATCCAATCTCTACAGGAAGTGTGTCATTCTATGCAATGTTTTTTTTTTTTTTTTAGTATATAGATAATGCGGTTTCAGTTTCCGAGAAACATTGTATCGGTTTTTCGCTTTCACTTTTTATCAGAATAAAAAAAAAAGCATTACAATGCAATTTCTTCATCCTTTTATGATTAAAATAAGCATTGGAAATTGATAAAAACACATTTTACATAATATTAAAAAAAAGTTGAAACAAGCATCAAAAGATAAGACAGAACAGCATACAAATATTTTATTTTACAAAAATTAAAGACTAAGTAGTGATCATTTGTGAATTCAAAATTTTTTTGAAATTGCATTTTAAAAATCCCGATTAACAAAAAAGGTTGCATTAGGTTTTAATATCATTGCAGGTTGCATGTTGGTTAATTAAAGTTTGCATTAGATTTTAAGGTACTTACGTATTAACGGTACCTTGGCACCAGACTTGGCGTTTTTAAGTGTCGCCAATGTAACAGCTACAGATTTGGCGGTTTTTAAGTGGCGCCAATATAACACTGCAGATTTGCTGAGTTTTGACTTCATTTTGTGTTTAACGGCTGCTTTGTGTTTAAATGAAGTGTTTTTGACTAATTTGTGTTTAAATACAATGTTTTGAATTTTGAAATCGTTTTGATTTTAAATGAAGTGTTTTATATATTTTATTATTTGGAATAAAAATATTTTGAAAGCGTTTTGATTTTTAAATGAAGTGTTTCATATATATTTTATTATTTGGAACAAAAATTTTAAGTGTAGATTGGCGCCATAAAAACCGCCAAATCTGTAGCTGCTGTTGGCGCGTTTGCACTTTATTGGCGCAACTGTCGCCAAAGGTACCGTTAATACCGTAAGCACCGATTTTAATTTTAACAGCTAGAACCAAATGTGAATTCTACAAATAGATAGAAAAATAAATTAATTAATAGGAATAAATAGAAGAAATATTATTGAAATTTTGTAAATTAAAGTCACTTAAAAATTTTTTGGAATAAAAGTTCAAGATGAATTCTATGTTATGTGAAAGGAATTTTTACCCTTTTTTTTTTTTTCATTTTTTATGGTTATTTACTTAACATAAATCTACTTTAATTAAATGCATTTATGTTAATAAAAATTGTCTTTGTACGTGCTACATATGCTTTAATTTACAAATTTGAACCTTAAAAGTAATTGTAAGGATAATAATCGATTAAATGTTTTAAATTTGTAATGAAAATGTAGTTATATAAAAGATTCATAACATTTCATAATTCTTATATGTTATTGTTTATTATTATTTTATCGAATTGTGCAGTATTATATTTGTAGAGATGCAGGACCTGTCTCTAGTATTCTTGAAAAGAAAAAAGATATTTATATTGAAAGAATAATAAAATATGTACAGTTTCTAAAGAAATACAAATGTAAATTTAATGAAAAAAAAAATTGTGAGAACTAATCAATATAATTAATAGTTTAAAAATTACAATTACAAGTTAAACCAAAGCTATTTTAGAAATACTAGTTTAAAAGTTATATGCTAATAAAAGTTATATGCTAATCAATTATTTGGGTACTTAAAATTCCTTTCGAAAATGTCGTATTCCAAAAATACTTCGTGTTAACAGTTTTTCAGATAAAAAAAGTAAGCAAAAAAAAAAAAAAAAATAAAAAAATTAAAAAGAATAGTAAAGTTTTAAAATATTAAAAAAAAAAAAAAATAACATTTTTTTTTTTTTTTTTGTTTTAATGCAGATGGCAAACACTTAGACAATTGTCTTGGATGCCTTAAGGTAAGCGCTGCACCGACGTTACTCACTGAGATTACCCAGGGGGCGCGTGTAACTTGAAGATAAGCTACGGACGCGGAGAAACAATGACCCCGCAACGCTCTACCTCATATTAGACCGGGACCTAAGGTTTTTAAAGTGGATTCCAAACAACTACAAACCTTCATGGCACAGCCGGGACTCGAACCCGAAACCTGTGGTACCGAAACAAAATATTATCTTCACAAATTAACCCATAGAACCATAATAAGAACATTCCTTGAGTTCTTTTATAGGCAAATATGTTTTCAATTCCTTCTATTAGCTCACACTCACCCTATATATATGTTGTTCAAATTTTCAAACTTTTCATAAAATACTTTTTTATTCATGCACTCAAGTTCAAATACATTTTTTTTTTTTTTTTTAACTTGTAGTGGATGACACTGGATGTTACTACATTTTTTCGAATATTAATTCATTCATTAAATTTAATTAATTAATTCAAGTTATTTTTAGATTTAAGTTGCATATATCTACCAATAGAAGGCATCAGATAAACTTAAAAATATGAATGAAAATTATTTATAAAGGACTTTTTGCAATATAGTAAAAAAGTAGGAATTGACTTTAAAAAAAAAAAAAAAAAAATTTTGTATTACTTGTTTATTATTAATATAATTTTTTAAAAGTAGCTAAATATACCCGTCATAAAAATTTTTATAACCTTTTTTTCTATTGATATCTCCCAAAAACTTTGTAGTTGCAGAAATTGTTCATTCATTAAAAAAATTAAGAACAAATCCCCTGATAGTTTGAATATGTATTACAAAATGTATTTTCAAACTTTTTTTTATTTTTACTTATTTGTGGTGTTAAATTTAAAGTGGTGTCATATAAAAAGTGAACTAAATGAATTGAAATAAATAAAATTTAGTTTCAAAAAAGGGAAAAATCAATTTTAATCGTAAAGATTTTTTTATTTTAATGGCAACAAATTAATTAGTGCTGCCTCTATCCTTTAATAATAGTTACTCATGATTGGCGGCTAAGCCATCTGCCTACTGGCCGTTTTCGAAACATGAAATGTCTTCTTTTTTTTACGGGGTAGGTTTGTCAGCCCTACGCCTAACGCTCTACAGTCATATTAGACTGGGACCTAATGTTTAAAGGGGATTCCAAACCACTACAAACATCCATGGCACCGCCGTGACTGAAACCCGAAACCTGTGGTATCGAGCGCCAGTAAAAATTGAATTATTGGCGAATGCAGTTGTAAGTTATATTGTGGCACAAAATTGCGAAGTTTTCAATCAAGATCACTGTTTCATGACATCTGTCATTTGTTGTGACACATCTTTCAATTGTTAAGTTAACCTAATTATTACGAATTATAACTATTCTTTCTAATTTCATCCGCTGATCGAAATCAATTGGTTTATTTCGGTTGAATATCATCCCAGTGTAAAAATAAGATGGGAAAAAAAAATACAGTTTTCAAATAAAGATCGAGTTGCTATTGTCCAGTTCTTGATACATCGAAAGAAAAACGAAAAGTTTGCAGGAAGGTGCAATGACGTTAGCTGCAAAACAATTTGAGATCAGAAGAATAACCCTATAAAGAATTTGGAAACGTACTTTCGAAAACAATTGCCAACGTGAATCTTATGTTAATGCCGATTGTTTGAAAAAACAATACTGCGGACGTAAATGCAAAGATTATGGAAAAAAACTCAGACATATTTCTCTTAGCAGAAGAGATACCATAAGATCAGCAGTTCACGCTATTGAAGTTGTTGTTTCATGTTCCCCTGGTCTAGACACCTAGACAGGGACGGATTTAGGTTCGATGGCGCCCTAAGCCCAAGTTAATTTGACGCCCTTATATATGATAATAATTTTTTTTGTTCTAATGCAACTGGCAAACACCTTAGACAGCTTGGTCTTGGATGCCTTAAGGCAAGCGCTGCACAGATGTTACTCACTTTGCATTACCCAGGGGTGCGTGTAACTTGAAGATAAGCCACGGACGCGGAGTCACAATGCCCCCGCAACGCTCTACGATCCTATTAGGACAGGTACCTATGGTTTAAAGTGGATTCCGAACCATTACAAACATCCATGGCACCGCCGGGATTCAAACCCGAACCCTGTGGTACTGAGCGCCAGAACGCTAGCCACTCGGCCATTCAGGCCCATATATATATGATAATAATAATAATACGAATAGTAATAACGGATTCGAATTAAATTCAGGTATCGAATTTAGGCATGAATTAAATATATATATATATTTGGTATAACAACTAAACCTACAATTTTGAATAAATTCTTTTCAATTAAGAAATAAATCATATCTATCTAATTAATAATACAACATATTTGTTTTCTGCTTTCATCTGTGCGAAAGTATTAATGACATCATCATACTTAACTCCTTGAAATAATAAAATTTTTGATTAACCGGACAAAATTATAATCAAATATGGTGAATTAATATTTTGTGTTATAATGATGAGCAAACAAACGCTACACGTAGATTTTTTAAGAAAAATTTATGAAAAATCTAACGTCAATAGATAAATGCTATACTTAACGAACATTTTTTTAGTACCTATTTGTTAGATATTTTAAATTTGGCTACTTACACGATTAATTATTTTAAGAAATAACTCTACCCTTTAAATATTGACATCTTGAGGTTGTCAAATCAAAAAAAAAACGTTAAAATTCGGTTTTACAGTTGATAAAAAACAAAATCGATTTCAAATTTTTTGTCGCCTCGAAAATTTTGGTGCCCTAAAAATTTACCGACCTAGGCCCGGGCCTCACGGGCATAAGCCTAAATCCGTCACTTAGACCAGGTCCGTGAGCTGGCAACTGGCAACTGGAGTACCGATTACGGAGTACCAATGGGCGGAAATACCCCTAAACCTCTTCGTCTTTATTCATAAATAGGATTTAAATTTTAATTGGCTGCTTTAATGTTAGTAAATATAAATAAAAGATAAAGTTTCTAAAATTCAATTAATATGGTACTCAAAAGTTAAAAATACAAAAAATAAATAAAAGTAAGAAACAATATAAAAACAAAAATTAAAAAAATAAGAGAATTTTAAGTTTAAATTCGGTACAATTAGGGATCAGTTATCGATGCCATGAGACTATTGAAAAAAAGTAAACAAAACAGTGAAAGGGTTATGCTGAATGCTGGGAGCCACGGTGGTGATCTGAAAAGCAAAAATTAATACATCCTCTCAAAAAAAGGCAGAACTCAGAACCGAAGTTCTTTTTTATTTTATTTTCATTTTTTTTAAATTTTATTTCAGTCCTTTTGTTTTCCTAACAAAAACAAGTAATATAAAAAAACATTTTTAAAGTCTATTTCTACTTTTTTTTTTTCACTACATTGCAGGAAGTCCTTTATAAATAATTTCCATTCATTTTTTTTAAGTTTATCTGGCGCCATCTGTTGGTAGATACATGCAACTTAAATCCAAAAAAAAGCTAAAATTAATTAATTAAATTTAATGAATGAATTAATATTTGAAAAAACTGCAATAACATCAAGTGCCAGCCACTACAAGGTAAAAATGTACTTGAAATTGAGTGGATGAATAAAAAGTATTTTATGAACGATTGAAAATTTGAACAGGATATCTATAGGGAGAGTGTGAGCTAATAGAAGGAATTGAAAAATATTTGCCTATAAAACAACTCAAGTTATGTTCTTATTATGGTTCTATGGGCTAATTTGTGAAGATAATATTTTGGCTCGGTACCACAGGTTTCGGGTTCGAGTCCCGGCGGTGCCATGGAAGTTTGTAGTTGTTTGGAATCAATTTTAAAACCTTAGGTCCCGGTCTAATATGAGGTAGAGCGTTGCGTTACTCCGCGTCCAAGATATATTTGAACAAGAAATATATAGGGAGAGTGATAACTAAT
The DNA here is from genome assembly GCA_021605095.1 of Caerostris extrusa. NCBI lineage: Eukaryota > Metazoa > Arthropoda > Arachnida > Araneae > Araneidae > Caerostris > Caerostris extrusa. The sequence goes on from BPLR01012495.1 coordinate 53,909, forward strand.
AGAAGGAATTGAAAAAGGGGTAAAAAAGCGTACAATAAAAACTTAGCGTAATTACTAGTCGGTGGTATCGGAGTGGAAACTTTAAGGTCCGTGAGACCATGTTGCTCAAGCATATTCATGACGAGAGAGATGAGAGGGAGAAGTAGAGCAAGGACAGGTACAGGGTGAATAAGTCTTTTCGTTGCTGACAAATTTCAAACTTTAAATGTGGCCACTACTCAGTCTGACCAAAGCATTCTGGGCGGATCTCATGCCCGTGGACCAATGATAAACCAGGACGACTTGCAGCATACCAATTGTGTCTTTGAGGAACTCTCCAAGCAGAAATTTCTTTAGCCCCTAAAAATGGAGTAAATTTCGGAAGCAGAAAGTTGGAGATGGAGATGGTGGTAGAGCGGAGGGCACTTCCCTCTTTTTGCAAGCAAGTCTGCTACCTACGCTATTGAAGTTCCGAAATCTACATTATTCCGAATTTTGAAAAAGGAAAATTCCATAAGACGTGGAAAATCAGTATCCATTTTAAGCTCATGCTTATAGGGAAAGCAACACTTTGCAGCCAAGGGATCCTATCAACAAGTTTAAAATGCAGAAATGAAATTATAGAAAAGTAAAAAATTAGGAGTAATATTTCTAATTTATTGTTTAATTTAAACTAATTTTTTATAATAAATGTTGAGTTTTATGTTTATTATTATTATTATTATTTTTTTTGCTACTCTTATTATGGGAAAGTGCATAGAAGGATTATTATTATGATACATAATTTTAACATTACAAAACCATTCAGGTTACTAAAATACTTTTTTATGTTCACATTTATGACATGATCAATTCCAAAACTTTATCAATGAATACGTGTCCTCAAGATATAAACAAAGTTATTTTTTAATGTGAAATAGAAAACATTCTAGTATTTCCATACACTATGGGCAGGGGACAACGATAATCAATATAATTAATAATGGACACTACATCATAACATTGAGGTCTGATTTATGACCTGATGCAACTTAACTGATATTTGTAATGGACGATATGTTATGACATTTGACATCGCCACAGTAAAAAAAAAAATGCTTATTATTATGTAAATAAACTCAGACTACTACTGTGTCCAAAAGTAAGACCAATTTCCAATTTAAAATTCCCGGGGCTTACAAAATTTCAATTTGTTTTTTTTTTTTCTTTTTAAGTTGCTGGCACTGTCCTTGACATCCGTGTGAAATTTGAAGTCAAAATATTGATTAGCGTTCGAGTTACGCTTGACTTTGTGAGACGCTAAAACTGATTCCGGCGATTTTTGAAATGTCTGAATTAATTGAGCAAAGAACTTGCATTAAATTTTTTTGCGGAAAAGTATAGAATTTTCAGAAGGCATTCGGTGAGGATTCCTATATCGGAAAGAAATGTTTACAAGTGGTATAAACAGTTCAAAGAAGGCAGAGAACGCGCTGAAGATGAAGAGTCCCTCTGACCATCAACCTCGACCGACGAAGCTCACGTCAAAAATTAAAGATTTGGTGCTTGGAAACCGTCGATTTACAATTAGAGACCTTGTGATGATGTTGGAATTTCCATTCGGTCAATTCCATTTTGGGCCTCAGACGCTTCAAATCTCGATTGGTACCTTAAACACTGAATGCGCCAGCTCACACTGTATTGATTCTTCATGACTCTGAAATGAAACCCATATCGTTCCCCGTATTCACACCGTGCTACTTCTGCCTATTCCTTAAACTTAAAAGGCCACTCCGGAGGCACCGTTTTGAGTCGATTGAAGAGATTCAATGTGAATCTTCGCGTGCTTTGAAGGCCATTACTGCCGATGACTTTTTAGCATGCATTGAGGATTGGAAAAAAAGTTTGCATCAGTGCATTGTGTCCGGAGGGGATTACTGTGAAGGCGATGAAATAAATTTGGAAGAAAAATAAGGAGCTTTTGAAAAAAATAATAATTGGTCTTACTTTTTGGGCACAGTCGTAAATGCTTTTAAAGACTAAAGCGCGTGGTCTCATTTTAGTTCCTTTATTATGAAAGACAAAAAACACAGCAGCAGGTGTAATAGCCCTCTCTGTTTGCTTATTGGCTCTTAAGAACACCCCTCCCACACAAAGAGTCCCATTCATTGGTGCCAGAGATGTTCCCTTCTCTCTAAGAATCCCCTGCGTAATTCCTCTCTTTACGCATCAAAATGTCAAACTTCCTCCAGTGCTGACGGATATTCTGACACCTCAGTTGCAGAGGAACTCTCTCGCAAGGAATTCATCTTCTTCTCCCTCTTAAATCTTCTGCGGTTTTGTTCTTCAGTGCCTGTTTTCTGCCATTCTGAAATCCCGTAAAAAAATTGTCGTAATTTAATACAGATTCAAAATTCACTTAATGGAATCTTTCAGATAGAGTTTTTTTTTTTTTTTTTTGAACAGAAATCGAACATTGATCATTGCTTTGTTGTCATTTATCAGTGTTTTGTGAGAATGAGACTTGTAAAAGATACTGGACTGTAAGTAGCTTCAAAAGTTCAAAGACAAAAAAGACATTGCTTATAAAATCAAAATCGTCGAAATCAATTTCGTCAAAAAATTAATTTCTTTATTATTTGCATTTGACAAAGTCGCAATTGTTGCATTTGAGCTTTGTTTTCATGTTGTGCAGTGGAAGCTGAAGTTGTGAAAGATTCTGCTATATACAGCACGGAACAATAAACTTTGTAAAACAGGAATAATCATTGTTAGTAATTCAAGTAGTTAAAAGCTTTCTCTTAATTCATTTTAAAGAAGCGTTGCGTTTGAATATTTTAAAGGCGGAAAAATGAAAGATCTGGCACCAGATTCTGACAGCGAAAACAGCCTCGGCATTTATATAACACCCGCGGGTGGTATGGTTACAGACACAAATTCATCGGAAGATCTGTGTGACTCTTTCATTGCAAAACGAGAACCTGAACTTCACCTTGAGAATCAATAAACCCCTACGTCGGATCTCTGTGTTACTTGCCATTTCAGCACAACGGACATAATCTAGTGACATTCAATCTAGGAAATCAACAGAACTACATACAAAAGAAAAAACGGCTATCAAAATCAAGGTATGTACTTTTTATCTTTTATTATTAATTGCCTTCCTTTTTCTAATATTCTTTTACAGAAATTAAAAATAAACTTGATTAGATGAATTTCATAAGCGAAATGATTTCGAGTACCTGACATGTTAGCTCATTTGAACCTAACTTAAAAACAATTGTCTCTAGCTGCTATCATATGTTACTAATTTTACTATAATTACAGCAAAACTTTGTAAAAAAAAAATATGTCGAATATGTCGAAGATATGTTGTATATATGTCGAATATATGTCGTATATAAAAATATATACGACAAATATGCAGAAATGTACCTTAAGGATCTTCGAATATTTTCTTGCAGTCTTTTGGTAAATCATTGAACAGATTGAAAATTCTTTTGAAAATTAAAATATGAGGTGCAGTTCGAAAATAAGAATAAAATAATCTTGATTAATTTATTTCATATATTATTATGTAATTGGAATTTAAAAAAATATATATATATATTAAGCGCTTGGAAATATCGAATACCTAAAGAAATTTATAATTTTATGTTGGGCCTTGAGTTGGGCATAACAGGAAAAAATATTGTTTCAGTCATATTATTTTCGAATATATTCTTATTCTTATTATGGCATTTTCTTATTTTTATTACGATTTTCAATTATCTTTGGCAACCATGATTCTTGTTATCCGGTTATCATCGGTTTTCTTTTTACTGTACTTCTATCAAAAAACGTTATGCGAATTATATATTTGTTCTATTAAAAATAATATGTTTACTTATGCAAACTTTAAAATGTTTTTTTTCACACACATAAACGTTAAAGATAAAATCATGGCAAATAATTAAGATATTTTTTGTGGAACTTTCAAATGTTCTAAATGTAATTGCTAAAGAAATGACAATGTTTTGATGCAGGTGAGAAATATTTTCAATATTTTTATTGGTGAAATTTTAAAAAGATTACAAGAAAGCTATTCACATTTTTATTATCCGATCTTTCATATATGATTGTCAATTTTTATTGATGAAAAAAGATTACAAGAAATATCCATACATACTTTCATTCACATTTTATATTATCCGATCTTTCATATATGATTGTCAATTTTTATTGATGAAATTTAAGAGATTACAAGAAATATCCATACATACTTTCATTCACATTTTATATTATCCGATCTTTTATATATGATTGTCAATTTTTTTGATGAAATTTAAGAGATTACAAGAAATATCCATACATACTTTCATTCACATTTTATATTATCCGATCTTTTATATATGATTGTCAATTTTTTATTGATGAAATTTAAGAGATTACAAGAAATATCAATACATACTTTCATTCACATTTTATATTATCAGTATTTTTATATATGATTGTCAATATTTACACAAATGAAATTAATTTGCTACAGTATATTTTAAGGTATTGCCAATATTGTACACAGATGAAATTAAATTGTTGTAGTATATTTTAGAGCATTGCCAATAGTGTACACAAAAGAAATTAAGTTGCTGCAACACATTTTAAGCCATTGCCAATATTGTACACAAATGAAATTTTCCTGCAGTTTATTTTAGGGCTTTGTCAATATTGTACACAAATGAGATTAAGTTGCTGCAGTATATTTTGAACAATTTACCTAAATTTTCAAGATTTTAAAAAGTTAAAAGTTAATATTGATAAAACTGGATGCCTTGATAAAAATTTTAGTTCCAAAGAACATTTAATAAGAGATATATTAAAAAAACAAATTTAATTAATTAATACTAAATTATTTAAAGAACATATTTAAAAATCCAAAATTATTTAATATAATTAAATCTGAATTTAAGCAAAATTTTATAATGTTGCGTAACTTTTAATTAATGACGCATTTAAATCATATTTTTATTGTCTTATTTTAAATAATAATTTAGTTTAGTTCAGTTTTTTTTTTTTTTAAATAATCAAATAATTTTCCATGTTATGGAATAAATTCACTTAAGAAATACAATGCATTCAATCGAGTTAATTTTAATTATTAAATAAGGGATTCGAAAGTATGTAATCATCAAAATTAATAACTGAGCTTAGATACAAAACATTTCTTAGTAAACAACTAAGCAAATAATTAGAAGACTAACCAAAGCTGATAAAATGCTAACCTTCCCAAATTAAGTACTTATTTTTGTCTTACTAAAATTAACAATTTACAGATTATTATTATTAATTTTATTGCGACCGAATTATTCTATATAAAAAGTTGAAATAATCAACCCCCAATATAATATCTCATATCTACAAGGAATTAAAAATATTGCTTCAATGTTTTAAACCCAGAGTCGACAACTTCTATGATCTTGAACCATTCAATAGTTGGTTTTTGACCCATCTTTAACCCTTTTCTAGGACTCTCTTTTTTGTTGTTGTTGTTGTTGTAATAACTATAGGACGAGCAAAAGAACATTTATGATAATTTTAAGTTATTTATTTTAGAGTCTTGAGTGTTATTTTATGTAAAATATATTATGTAGTATCACAGATGATAAACATTAGAGATACATTTTAGTTTTAAAAAAATATTATAATTTATATGCATATATAAAAAGATACGTATTTAGTTTTCAAAATATTATAATTATATGCATATATATTATCTGCAATTGCAGTTTTGCAGTTCGACATTTTTAAAAAAGTTTCCGGAAATTATCTAAATCTAAAAATCTAAAAAAATTTTCTTGTTATTTCTTTTTTAATTAAACAAAAACTGTATCTTTAAAGTATTATAATAGTGCATTACATAATTACTAGCCATCATATTGTTATGCTATATTAACTAGCTGAATAGAAATTTCAATGCTTTGTGACAATTTATTTTCAAATATCGATTCGTAATTTATCTCATCACAATTTCAGTGTCAATTTATTTACTTGATAAAAAACATTTACTCACCTTTTTTAGGCCTATGTTTTTAAATTCAAATGTTATGAAATGAAAAAAATATGTGCGAAAAATAAATTAACAGAAGAATGAATTAAATTTTTTCAGAATAGAAATATAAAAAAAATGAGGGATGTCATAAATTATAAGAATATATTTTATAAATACTTTACTTAATTACTTTACTTTTACTTACAAGAATGATTATTGAAAGGTCCTATTTTCATCTTTATTTATTCGTTAGAATATAAAAATCTTAAACTAGATTTTTTTTTTTAAAATTTCTAATTAAATAATAATTTTGAAATTTGTAACATTATTTTAATTTATTAAAATTTACAGACATTTAATATAATATATTGAGAAAAACCGGAAAACTTCAATATTATATAGAATTTATTTATTTTTATATAATTTATATATATATATATGCATAACTAAAAATTAAAAAAAAAGAAATTGCTAATGTGAGTGAAACGAATAAGTATCTTTAAATTCAGGTGTTGGTCAATAAAATAAATATTGTTGCTAACAAAGTAAGACATAATGTTTACTAAAATAAAGCAAGATTTAGTTATATCTACCATATTATAAAAAGTAATTGATCACCAATTATTTTTAAATCTAGTGTAATCCTTTACATTTAAATTTAAAAAAGAAAATTTAATATTTTTTTCCAAAAAGTACAAATTGAATATTTATTGTTTAGTTATCTTTCCCTTTTAATGTTTACTGTCTTTAATCTTACATATAAAATAAGACTAATTTTTAGTATATAGTAATTTTAAATATTTTGCTATTGTTTTCTAATTCCGAACCAATTATTTTTTAATTAAATGACCTGACCTATTCGAAATTAAAACGACAGTGATTCAGAAGATTCAGAATGTGTTTGTGTGTCGTGTTTGATTCGATTTGTTGTTGTTTGAAGGGGATTTATCAATTTCTTCAAAAAAACTTAAATTTTACAGCTGCAAAAGAGATTTAAATTAATCCCTTAAGGATGTAAACCCTTTTCCCTTGAAGGAAAATTTGATTTTTGCACTTATAATTCAGTTACAAAACGTTTCGAAAACTCAACATCAGTTCAAAAGGATTATTTTTTCTATGAAGGACATTTTTTAAGCGGGTATGTTATGTAAAGGTACATTTTTTTTTTTTATATGAAGTTACAATTTGGTAGAATAAAAGCATGGTTTCTTAAGATTTTCGATTGGTACTGGCATCTGTGTGAACAACTCAAAAGTAAAAGAAAAAAATCTATAAAATTGTCTAAAAATACTATTGTTCTAAAAATTATTATGCGTGACCAAATATAGTGTTTTTATTAATAATTATATTTAAATTATTATTATTATTATTAATTAATTTAAATAAGATTAATAGTTTTAATCGTAAAAATCCAGGACCTGATGTCTGTGTGACTATCGCTCGGTACCTACAGATTTCGTGTTCGAATCTCGGCAGTGCCATGGATGTTTGTAGTGGTTCGGAATTCACTTTAAACCGTAGGTCCCAGTTTAATATAACTATAGATCGACGACATATCAGAAGGAGGGGCATAAGATTTGATATGAGTAGATTAATTGAAGAAAACAGTAACTTTAATTACTAGTTTTTTTTAAATTCTATATTTTTGATGATGACATAGATCATGTGACAAAACAATGTCTCGCTCACACAGATAATAAGACACATAAGAGATCACATTTGTGCACACATTCTGTGTTATTTTTCATCGCAGTGGTAATTGCGATTTCAACCAGAAAAATCACAAAACTTTGACAAAACCATTAATAAGATGATGATTCTTAGAAGAAATTTGTGTTTGCAGAATGAACTTCCATTCAGAACAATTGTAAAAACTACAGGTAAAAATCCTTGTGTCATGGTCTCATTAAAAATTTCGGGGACGCTAATTTCATTTTTATATATTTTTTATAAAGACTTTTTTTATTTAAAGGAAAATTTTAATGATTTTTGTTGCCAAAGTTTTAAAAAAATTACCACCTTATTTCATTACGACGAAATTCTTCCAACAATTTGTGAAAATCATAAATTGTCACAGCGAAATCGCCATGAATAATTCACAATGGCATGATTTTTAACGTTCTCTACTGAATAGTGACGAAATATTTCGAAAACTAGTAAAAAAGATTATAATAATATAATACTGTCACTAAAAAATATAATGCATGAATTGCCAAACTTTTATGTCTGCTGACCCTTTTAAGGGGGCCTGATGGCCGAGTGACTAGAGCTCTGGAGCTCGGTGCCACAGGATGTTTCGGGTTCGAGTCCCGGCGGTGCCATGGATGTTTGAAGAGGTTCTGAATCCCCTTTAAACTGTAGGTCCCGGTCTATTATGTCTGTAGAGCTTTGGGCATAGAGCTGACAACCCTACCCCGTAAAAAGAAAATCTCTCTCGTCTCGAAATCTGCCAGTTGGCAGACGGCTTTGCCCACCATGGAACTGTTGCGCCACTGATGATGATGATGACCCTTTTAAGAATTTTTAGTTCTTAACGAATCCTACTCTTTTATTGCTATGCCAATAATGTAGCACACCATAAAAGACTCTTATGAGTGTGTTTTTTATGGTCCATTTTAATTGTAATATGTATATTATTATATTTGTTGATATGAAAGAAATACTTTATGTTTTTGACGTTTTTCTTAATATCACATATTTGATAGGTGAGGAAACAAATGTGTAAAACATAAAGATTACCCCTTTAACAGATCATCCCAAGTTTATTCAAGTATCTTGTATTTGCATCTTCTTGCTATACTATGAGTTAACTCGTACGAAAATTCATAGTTAACTCTTGGCTAAAACGAGAGTGTTGGACTACCTTGTACTATTCCATACACAAACTCGATATCACTTGTGAAATCCTACGTCTGGTAATAATCATTCCGTCGTGATATCTTGTTATTTCATAGAAATTTGACTCGATGTCCTTCCCAAAAGATTGGGTAAGAACCACATGTTATGGATCTATTAGGACCATTAGCATTTACTTTCCGTAATTCTTTTTAAAATAAGTCAATGTGAACTTATTTTAAATAATAGTTGCGACATATGACAGGGAATTACGATCTCGAAAAACTCCAGCAATAAATTAGAGGATTAGAATTCTAGTTCCACACTCATGTCCATAAATTAAGGATAATTCAGAATCACACAGAAATTGAACTCTAAAATAAAAATTTCACCTGTAGAATTATCACACACATCTTGAAGAAGAATATGCAAAATACAGGAAACCACCACATGGCGCGGATAGTACGTCACAATGACGAGAGTGTAAGAGGGGGTATATAAGGAATGGTGGCAAAGAAGTAAAATTGTTCACATGCGCTTTAAAAGCCTTTCAGTGCAATAACCGCATAGTTATGGCACAAAGGAAGCATTTGGATGATTTTTTACTTGATAGAACTATCGGACGACTGGAATGTGGACGTACCCAGCTGGAAGTATCCGAGGAACTTGGAATCGCCCAGAGTGTCATCTCCAGGCTTTGGCAACGATTCCAAGATGATGGTAATGTGAGTAGATATTACAGCACAGGTCGCCCCCCGAGTTACAACGCCGAATGAGGACCGATATTTAGCAGTTACTGCCAAAAGAAACAGACGGAGCACAGCATCTGACCTGTCTCGTCAGCTTTCTTCAGCTACCGGTACGACAGTTTCAAGGCAGACCGTGTACAGACGCTTAGGGCACATTGGTCTATATGCTCGTAGGCCTGTCAGATGTGTTCCACTTACCGCAACTCACTGTCGCCTGCGATTAACCTGGAGTAGAGAGCATGCATTGTGGACACCGCAACAGTGGTCTTGTGTGATGTTTTCCGACGAGTCCAGGTTTAGTTTGCAGTCTGATTCTCGACGGACTTTCATATGGAGAGTGCCAGGTACCCGTTACCACCAAGAGAAACCATTGAACGACACCGTTACGGTGGTGCAGGATGGCTCGTTTGGGGAGGAATTATTCTTGGTTCCAGAACTGACCTGCATGTTCAGAGTGTAACGATGACAGGCCACATCTATCGGGATGTCATTCTGGAACAACATGTACGTTTGTTTCGGGGCGCCATGGCTGCTGGATTTCTGTTTATGGATGACAACGCCCGTCCTCACCGTGCAAACATTGTAGACGAATGCCTTCAATTGAGGATATCACCCGTATGGAATGGCCAGCATGCTCACCGGACTTGAATCAATAGAGCATGTGTGGGATATGCTCGGCCGACGAATTGCAGCCCGTCAACCCCCTCCCACCTGTCAACCGGAACTTCGGAGGGCATTGCTTGATGAGTGGTGTAATATTCCCCAAGATCAGATTGATAATTTGATACTCAGCATGCCTAGACGTTGTAAGGCCTGTATTGCATCGTCCGGGAGACATACTCCATATTAACCATCATACTAACCATGTTATACTGTTTTTTGTAAATAGGTTTTTTTTTAATTTGTTCCAGGTAGTAAAAATCGCAATTTTTTATTAATTATGTCAAACATATAGCATCTTTTTTGCTCTTTACCGTTTTGTTTAATAAATAGACTTTACAAATAAGTCAAATTGGTTTTGCTTCTGTCTCTTTCTTTGCCTGAACTTCATTATCCTTAATTTATGGATATGAGTGTAATTTGCAATCCGAAATGACTCAATTTATATTTGGATTTAAATAAAAATAATTTAATAAAACATGATACTTACTAATGAAACTTTTACCAATTCTAACAATGCATATTTTCAAATTTTATTAAAAAAGAAATGGTAAACTCGCAGAATAGGGGCCTTTGGGATTTGGCGTCAAAAAATCTTTTGGCCAAAAGTGCGCCAAGTAACGGGTTGCGATTGTAAGTGTAGTGAATTGCAAATAGTATACAATGAACCCGGGTGCTTATCGTCCACTTGGCGCCACAAAAAAAAAAAAATCGCCAAATCCCAGCTGTACTTATTTTGTGATTTGGCCAAAACAATTACTCTGTAACAAAACCGTATTTGAAAAAAAAAAAAACTGATTAATTAAGGGGTTAATTTAGTAAACAATATTATCATCAATATTTCTGTTTGGTTGGTGAATGCAAGAACTTGTCCTACTTGACTCACCCTGTTTTTATGACATTGCTTCACCGCCAAGATGGAGGTAATTCATATTAACTGAATTAAATAGTACAACGATGTCTTATATTTTTCTTATCAGTCGTTGATACTTGAATCGATAAATGGCAATATCATATTGACCCATTATACTCAGTATATACCACTGGTCTAAAGAAATTCTCGATTATTATTATTTTTTTTCATTTTAATCATTAAATCGTAAAATTCTTCCAAATGTTTTTTTAATAACGCGATGTTGTTTCGTTATCTGATTAAACAATTGTTAAGATTTTTTTTAAATTTGTAAATATCCCTTTTTATATCACACAGTAGTTTTGTTTTTATCAAATTTCGAATAGTTATGAAAAGAAGTGTTGAAACCCCAGTGGAAAGTTAGATTACCTCTACAACATACAGCTTCAGTGATTTTTTTTTTTTTCTTTTTCATTTACATTTGCAATACGTGCAAAAGCTGTCCTGCATGTTTTCATGGGGTTTGTTTAATCCCGGGAAACCTCAAAAGTATTGTTTTGATTTTATTCGCGTTACTTGACAGGTCTCTTCGTTCCTTCAAGATTGGAGATTACTCTACATAATTATTTCATTTCAAGTAAAAGCTGGAATCTAATAGCAATGCCATTTAATGATCTATTCAAAGTTGATGATGAAATATTTAAAAGGTAAAAATAGACAAATCTGTCTTCATTAACAGATTCGTAAATATTGAAAAATTTATACTTTGAATCAGTTATCGGTTTTTTTTTTTTTCGGAGGGAGGGGAGAAGGATATGTTGTAAGAGTGTCTAGAACAGGGGCGCTCGGATCGCAGAGTCATCCATGCCATGCCCCTCATTATATATCTATTTAATTTAAAAATTAATCGTTAATAATGTTTTTTAAATTTTACAGATTTCGATAAAATATTAAAACGGTCAAAGTGATCCAGCTTTAGTTTACTATTAGAAAAATATTTTATTCGCTGTTTTCTATTTCACTAAGGACTAGATCAGATTCTTTGCTAATAACGTGCTGGGCTAGATGCGGAATATCTATGTAACTTTTATTCGTCTCTAGCATATTTTTTGTAGAAAGGGCTTTTCAACTTAGAATTGCACTTGGCAAAGTAAATGGAGTTGCTGCTGAATAATACTACATTAAAATGCGCAGGCCTATAGATTATTGTAAACAAACATTTCTCACTTATTGTAAATTGATACAGAGATCCTTGGCCGCATAGCGACCTGCAGCTCCTTCATTGTTGGATGTTGAAAAATAGCAGTGGTCTCATTACCTTTGAGTTAATAAGAAAAAGAGATAATTAAATGCCTTTTTTTTTTTCAAAAGATTTATATATTTAATAAAATTATAAAAGGAAAAAATAACAAAAATTTCGAAAGTGTAGATGTTGATGAAATCAGTTGCACGTAATTAAAAAAATAAAACAGAATGAGCAAAAGCCAAATTAGGAGGGGGAAAAAAAAAAAAAATAGCTTAGGAAAAAGCAAATTTTTTTTTCATCCAGACAGTTGTGGGTAATAAATCAGTCAGAGCAGGAGAAAATTTTCAGGAACAGAGCGAGGTCTTTTACTATGTATGCGGGAAGAAATATCATAATCATAATTTAAACAAACATTTTTAGACGATATAAAAAATTTTTTATTAAAATAACTATTTGACTGATTCCATTTTAGAGTTTAATTACTATAAAAATTGAATATACTTTAATACTGAAACTCTCATTCCGTTAACGTGATATCATGCAATAAATTCTTTATTAGATTTTTATATTAAATTAATAATTTTTATTCTACATAAAATTGAATTAAGTAAAATAATTATCTTATGTTTTATTTTCCTCTTTTTCTCCCTCGCGGCCTAGTTACAATGAATACAGGCGGCTTAAGATTGCTTGTGCATCTGCGGTTTAGAAAGAAAATTGAGGAGATTCATTATTCAATTTTGATCCCTTTGGGTGACGTTAAACATCCCATTTGTGGTTTGCTCCAAAGTCATTGCTTGAAAAACAAGTGCTCTCTGTGAAGATAGCGACTGTTTGGAGGGGGAAGTTTGTCAATCAGTTTGTCTTGTTAAAATGTTTGGTATTTTCTTTCTATATTACTCTCTCAAATGTGCTGCTGTTACACTTGATGTAATCTTAAAAAGTATTATATTTTTACTTTTCTTGCTGAAGTCAGAATTCAGATTCTAAGGGAGGCTCAAACAATGAATGAGTTTTATATATATATATATATATATATATATATATATATATATATATATATATATATATATATATATATATATATATATATATATATATATAAAGAATACAACTCATGAACGTAAGTACCAAATATTGAAATATTCGTTACATATGCAAGTGAAGTAGTCAGAAAATTGAAATTCATATACATATATATATATATACATATATATATATATTGTTAGCGTTTTCCTTCATTTTCATTAATTAAAACGATTCTCAGTTATTTACATTTGAATATATTAATAACATTTTATATACATTTCAGAACCATCGCTCGCCATCACCAACCTTCACATCCATCCTTGTTCTTACCTAGGAGCCCCGTAGCGGTCACACCTCATTACATTTCTTTGTTGGTGGCACCATCTATCGCCATTTACATTAAAAAATAGTTAACAATAGTTAGTTATATATAATAGTTAACATAACAGAGAGAGAGAGAAGAAAGACAAAAACTACAAAAATGTAAAAGAACAAAAGAAAATTAAAAGAGAATGGATAAGGAAGTTTTAAGAAACATAAATAACATGAAATGAACATTTGTTACACATAAATTTTCATGAGCTTCCTAGCTAGTCTCATTAAAAAAAAAAAAAAAAAACTGAAAATGAATTTACTCATCATCCGAAGTGGGTTTAAACTACAGCGACGAAACTGAAAAGCGTGAAACATATACAAAGGTAAGCGGTAAAAACTGCAGAATCTGAACAAAAGAAAATAGGATACAAAACAAAAACTACTCTTTTTCACCACAATTTTGAACACTCTCAGGCGTGTCGTGTAGAGTTGGCTCCTTCTTCCCCTCTTCTCCCTCAAGCCCAATGAAAGAACTTTCCTGTCTGTGAATTTATAATACCCATCACAAACTAAGATATGACTGCAAAAATTATATAATGCATTCAAGAGAATCAAAAAGAGGAGTTTATTTGGGAAAACAAGCTTATAGAAAACGCAAGGGATAATTAATAACATAAAACTATGAAGGACCTGAATATTTTACCTTGATGTCTCTCTTAATTAGAAGAAATATTCCTAATTTTTTCCATCATTAAGTATCTCGTTAATTTAAATATTTTATTTATTATTTCATACTAACTTAAATGTTTTTTTCTCTTATTAACCAAAGCTATTCATTGCTAATATAAAAATATTGTTACTTTATTTAATAGTAGCAATATTATATTTTTATCAATGAGTGGCTTTCATTTTTTAACACAGAACAAAATCACTCAGTATCTTAGTTGAAATAATAATAAATAATAATAATCACAATAACATTGTTAAAATTAATTATTGCCAAGAAACTATAAATATTAAATATTGAATTTCTTACGACAAAAAATAACTAAATGTTAAAGTGTAATGGATTATCTGGAAAATGAGGAAAAACATTGGGTTTTTTTTTTCTTCCCCCTTTTCTTTTTTTTCTCTCCTCCTGATGCAAGACCAGAAAAAAAGTTATTAAAGAATATTTGACTCTTACATTGATTGATGAATAGCTAAATTACAAGAAAAAACTTGGGCCTGTATAAATAGAAAGTCTTAAAAGATTCTCAAGCTGTTCGAAAAAGATAAAACTTACAGCGGCATATAATTCACAATCCATTTATGCTGTTCTTTACCGTTATTAACGTTATATATCCATTTTATGTTGTTCTTTACCGTTATTAACGTTATATATCACATATCAAGTAAAACTAGCTAACTGTTTCAAACTAACAAAATGTTTTCAGCTTTAAAGATAATATGAATAAAAATTATAATTATTATTGTATAATTATACATAAATATAATTATAGGTAATATAATTATACAATTATATTGACTCGTCGGTTTAAACACATGGGTTCATGAACTTGGTTTAGATGTTGCTGTCAACCAAGTGGAATAAGAAACAACAATAAACAATTATATATAACTAAAAATGCTTTAATATTTACACATAATTATACATGAGGCTTTTATAATTAAACATAAAAAAAATTTGTTGTAGTTTTAAGACAGTGAAAATCAGATACACATTTAAGAACTATGGTAAAAACAGAAGGGGTTATTTTAATTCCGATGATTTGTGATCTTCACATTTGTTAGATTATACACCATTGAGTTAATAACTAATTTGGAGCAACTTCATTCCAGAATTTTCTTATCTGCTAAAACGGATCGCAGCCTGGTGGCCAAATGGCTCTAGCTTTAATGCGCTTAATGGCTTTAATACGCTCTGGCATTTGTTACCACAGGCTTCAGGTTCGAATCCTGGCTGGTGGTATACAGTAAACAGCAACTGTTGGTCCCGGACTGTTTAGCCCTTGTGCGAGCAAAATGGCTGTAGCGCAACAAACTAAATCAATCTAAAGCTACTACGGATGAGGCGCATCACATTTAAGCTACTTTTATAAAAGTTTGGCACTCTCTCCCGTCGTCTATAACTGTTATGTTTCTTTCTGTTCAGAAAATAGTTTATTTTCGTTGATTGACTTTCTTTATTTCTATCTGTTCAGAATATTGTTTATTTTCCTTGACTGATTTTTTTTTTAGATTTCTTTTAATATTTTTTTATATTGAAAATTATTTTAATTTGATACCCAAATTAATTAGCTGTATTGTTTTCTTATAGTATCGAACAAAGTGCCTCTCAGTGTAGCCAGCATTCACTTTTGAATTTCAAAAGCATTCGTTACAAATAATGCGAATTCCTTTTGCAGGTCCAGCTCGGACGGTTCCAGGCATCGCAACCGCCGCATCTGCCACAGCGTGGAAGAGCTGCACAACCAGCGGGTGCTGGCCAACGTGCGAGAGAGGCAGCGAACCCAGAGCCTGAACGACGCCTTCTCGGCACTCAGGCGCATCATTCCCACTCTGCCATCCGACAAGCTCAGCAAGATACAGACGCTCAGGCTGGCCGCCAGATACATTGACTTCCTCTACCAGGTACATCCAATCCTCCTTTGCCTTGCATAAATGAGATTAGCCCTATATACGACCTAGTAGTAATGTACACTGAGCTCGGATTCAACTCTGTTAGCAGGATCCATTGCAGTTTCTTCTTCCTGAAACGAGCAGACTCAATGACGATTTTGACAATGGGTGTAAAGTGAAATCGTATCGCCAGTCAGATTGGATGGTAGGAAACTTCCAACACTAAAATTCTGAAAATTTATCCCTAATGCAATTTTCTTGACATACGTAAGTAGCATACGAGGCCCACCGATGTCCAACCAAAAAAAAAAAAATTTATCTTATCCAATAAATAATCTTTTATTAATAATTTCATCATTACTGGTCTTATTTTTCCAAAAAGGTTCGTCTCGAGATCAGTAGGGCTTAGGAAAATTAATTTAATTGGTAATTGGGGCTCTAAAATTCAAGTTCCGTTAAAGTAACAATAATAATTCAGTTTCACTCGAGATAAATTTAAATTCTTAAACAGATATCACATTTATTGAACTTTCTTAAAATATTGAATTCCAATGTGTAAGTTGAGTTATTTATTGTTTTTTTCTTTTTATAACGATAGGAAAACTAAACGTCAGATAAAATCAAATTTATAAAAAAAAAAAACGTTACATTTTTAAGTGGTAATTAAAAAATTCATAAAAATTAATTAATTTTCGCCGCTAGTAAGCTTTTCATTTAAATCATATCAATTTACCAATTATTCTCTTTTTTTTCAAAAATTGCATAATATGTGTCTCCTTTTTAAAAATAGTAGTTTTTCATAAAGATTTCAAAGATTATCTTGATATTATGCATTAAAATTTTAAAAATATTGCGTAGATATTTAAATGCGCATTTTTTTAAACTGACATGATAAAAGGGGCAGGACTTATACAGCAATGATACTTAATTTTTCCCAGCTTTTCAACACTTGTTATTTTTGGAAATTGTCTCCAGTTTTATAGCATTATTTCTTTCTTGTTTCCTTGCAATATATAACAGCAGAATAGACAGAAACAGAAGTTGATGCTCTTGTTTTGAATGCCACGTTTCGAATACTTCAGCCTATCGCCACTAGATAGGAAGCATATTCAGCTTTATCCAAGGTGCACCAAGAGGAAGTCCAAAGTCTGTCTACATTTTGCTACTGATATAGGGATATCAGTAGCAAAACAAACAAATATTTTAAGAGGTGACATTTGGGTCGTTTTTCGTCCTTCTCAAAGGAAGGATTTATCGGCCTACGTATTTATCATACTCATTCCCACCCAGCATATGAGATAGGAGAATATCAGCACATATGAAGAAAGGCATATGTCCCTATATCAATAGAATAAAATCACATATGTAGTAGATTCAGTTTATCTGGGACTCGCCATCGGATTGCACTGTATCCACATTTTTCAAATGAAATTTTGAACAAATATTTCTCAAATACTTTTATGTAGCAGAATGAGCTTTATCTAGGGTGAGTCTTAGGATTACATGGCAGCCCCCATTTTGTCAGTGAAATGTTGAGCAAATACCCTCAGTAATGGCATCTGTGGCGTTTATACCCTCCTTATTACCTCCTCAATTTTATAGGTAGAACAGTCCACGATCGGATCCATCGTACTCATCCCCTACATACACGCTAGAAAGGAACATACACTCAAGAGCCAAAACACTATGACCACCCCTACATTTTGCAATGAACTCGCCTGGATGACGTGGAAGACACGTAATCAGGTGGAAGTGGTATTTAACTGCTGCTGGAGAGTCTGAAGAAAAATAATATATATATTATTATATGTATAATAATATATATAATAATAATATACCGTTATTGACCGATGGTCATAATGTTTTGGCTCTTGAGTGTATGTTGTGGATTCAGTTTTATCTAGGGTGTCATTGATTACCCTGTACCCAAATTTTGCCAGTGAAATGTGTAACGTTCGCATCTTTCTTTCCCTTTCTTCAAATCCTCCAAAGAAAGAACAGCTTATGATTTTATCATGACCATCTCCAGTATACATAAGCTCTCCTAGTCGATTCTTGAACATAACTAAAATCATATTCAACTTTTCTTTCTAAGGCAGCTAGCAAACACTTAGACAGCTTGGTCGTGGATGCCTTAAGGCAAGCGCTGCACAGACGTTACTCACTTTGCATTAGGGGGCGCGTGCCCAGGGGGCGCGTGCCCAGGGGGCACGTGTCACTTGAAGATAAGTCACAGACGCGGAGTAACAATGCCCCCGCAACGCTCTACGATCCTATTAGACCGGGACCTACAGTTTAAAGTGGATTCCAAACCACTACAAACATCCATGGTACCGCCGGGACTCGAACCCGAAACCTGTGGTACCGAGCGCCAGAACGCTAGCCACTCGGCCATTCAGGCCCCAAATCATATTCAATAGTTTCCCTAATTCAGAAACCTTACGCAAGTTGTCTACCTGCATAATATATATGTATATATATAAAACAATTATTAATTTATAATTTATAATTAATTTTTCATAACAATTATTAATTTTAAATGATCTTTAATAGGTCATTCACAACGGAGAAGTGGAAGAAAACATTCAGCAGCAACAGCAGCAGTCATCCAAATCGTCACCCTGCTCTTACTTGGCACACGAAAAGTTGAGCTACGCGTTCTCAGTGTGGAGGATGGAAGGGGCGTGGTCATCACCTCACTGATTTGCAGGTAAGGCTTTTATAAGATTGGCTGTCTAACCCAGGGGTCTCCAAACTACGGCCCGCGGGCCAAATCTGGCCCGCCGGAAGATTCTATCCGGCCCGCAGACAGAATTTTAATTTGCCGATCCGAGGCAAATTAAAAGAAATGTATATTTATACATTATCTATCCATCTCCTTTTCTACTTTGATTAAATATTATTTTTTTCCCTTTTTTTCAAAGGACTGTTGATCTTTTTACTTTCTCTATTTTTGTTCTACAAAACCTAAATCGACGGAAATAGCAAACACAGACTGCTGTTAGTCGGAAAGGATTTTCAAGTTGAATTAATTGAGTTACATTCTAACAATCATCTCAAGCAGTTGTTTCTAAATATGCCAAAGTTAGAGTTTTACAAATCAATATCGAAAGTAGGTTTCCCAAATTCAATATCTCACGGCCAGAAAATCAGTGCTGTGTTTGTTTCACTTGATATATATGAACAAGTGTTTTCAACTATGAATCTTGGAAAGAATTGTTTCAGAAGTAGACTGGCAGATGAGCATTTGGATTCCTTATAGTGAGGTTCTCACTTCGATTCTCACTATAAAGAACTTTTAAAAATGAAATCTAGATTTCATTCATCTCATTAACATATTTAAATTGTAATACTTGTATATTGCTTTTAAAATTTTAGAAAAATTTTTCTTGGCCCACCAACCTTTTTTTTTTTTCAATTTTTGGCCCGCGACCGAAAAGTTTGGAGACCTCTGGTCTAACCCATAAATTCTTCTTTATCTTTTTTAATTTCAGAATTCGATACAAATTGTAGATTTTTAAAAGTGTTTTTTTTTTTTTTTTTTCAATTGATGTCGAGGAGAAAGTAGTAGCAGACATTAAAACCAAAGAGTCGACGTTCTTGCTGGTTGGTATACTTTGCAGCTGTTACTTTGGCAAAATATTTAGATCCTATGAAGTTTCATGACAGAATGCCTTGCATTAATTCAGACTACTGCTACTAATAAAACGCCAACTTGAGTTGGCAAGCTCTGTTACAATTTAGGAGTAGTGTGGATGTAAATGTGCTTAAATCCCATAATGATGTCAGAAATCAGTAATATAGAGTAATTTTAGTAACGCCATGGGAATGGAAAAGATGTGTTCATTTACTAAGAATACTTGAGATGTTTTAAAATAAAAATAAACACAACGAAATGTTTATTAAAGATTGAAATCCACTTAGGAATTTAAATTTATTTGGCTCTTTTTTAACTCATTGAATTAATAATAACACATTTTGATTATATGCCCTTTCATAACACAATAAATCTTAAAATCTATTAAAAATATCGCAACATTAAATAAATTTGTAATTGTGTAATAGTCCACTTTATCTTTTAAATCATAAAACAAATGATAATTATTACATTACATAAATCACGTTCAATAGCTGCAGAAATAAAAGGTTTTTTGTACGATTAAATAATTTTTGTCAGTGTTCTACCTACGGGTGCTCCCTCACAACAGAATCTGCATACGCTTTCCCTCCTTCCATGAGACCACACGGATTTTTGGACTTGGTCTAGATGTTGCTGATGCCAAGTGGGATAAGAAAAATTTTTGCAAATAAATGATTTTATACGATTAAATTGTTTTTATACTATGTAATAATGAAATGTTTAATGAATAAAGTAAATAAACCTACAAATATAAGTCAATGTCCTTTTAGCTAATTGAATGTTATTTTACCTTTTTCATTGTATTTTGCTTTTGCTTTTAACTGAAGATAAAATATTTTTTTCTAGAATTTTTTTTTTTCATTCAGTACAAGTTTTCCTCCTGATTAAAAACAAGTGATATATAAAAAAAAAAATTTAAAAGTCAATTCCTACTTTTTTTTTTTTTTTTTTTCACTATATTGCAGAAAGTCCTTTATAAATAAAGTTGAAATTTTCTTCTTACATCTGGCGCCATCTATTGGTAGATACATGCAACTTAAATCTAAAAAAAAATATAATTAATTAATTAAATTTAATGAATGAATTAATATTTGAAAAACTGCATTAACATGCAGTGTCATCCACTGCATGTTCAAAAAAAATGTATTTGAACTTGAGTGGATGAATAAAAATATCTTATTAACGACTGAAAATTTGAACAAGATATATATATTGAGAGTGTGAGCTAATAGTAGAAATTGAAAAAGACTAGAAAATGAAAAAAAAAAAAAAAATTATGGTACGAACGCCAATAAAGCTTTCACACCTCAACTCTTATACTTTTTTTTTCCCTCTCAAATCCTAACCGCAGCCACAAATGACATTTCACTTTTGTTCCAAAGCATCGAACGCTTTCTCTCCCTACATCCACTGCACAAACAACTGTCTCGGGAGAGAGACAGAGGTCCAAAACAACAGTGGACAGCTGCATCTTCGCGGTTTGATGATCAGAGGCAAATCTCTGTCGGAAAGATTCATCTCCCTGGAATCTCCCAACAGGAAGCACGACTGTTGTTGTCGGATCTTTGGCACCTGTGCCCGTCTCTCTCATCAACCCTCTTATTTCCAACCTTCCCCCCTTCCTTTTCATCCCCCTTTCCCCACCAAGAGACACGCGCCACTGATCACGCAGTTTGACCTCCCTTTAAGAAACTGTAGTCAATCAACGGTCGCTTTGGAAGGGCATAACTTGTGTTCGGTTGGACGTTTATTGACAGAAATGTTGTTACAGATTTAGTCTAGTCTTGGGTTTCTCGCGCGAGTTACTCACGTAGTACGTTTCCCTTAATGATGTTTTGTAGCGAGACAGAGCAGTGTAATGAGAGAAAGGTGAAGAAAGTATAGGGTGATCCATTTAAACCACTACCGTGCTATTTACGTATGACTTTTTTAATGAATCACAATACAAATATACAGTAAGGACTGGCAACTGGCGTACCGATTACCAATGGGGATAGACCCCTTAACCTCCTCATCTTAACCCATATATTAAATTACAATTATAGTTGGCTGCATTAGATTAGAAATAATTAAGATTAGAATAAGATAATTAAGATAAGAAGATTAGAATAAAAATTACAAGATAATGTTTTAAAATTAAATAAATGGTACTCAAAAAAATAAATAAATAATTAAATAAAGATACTAAAAATAAATAAAAGTAAAATAAAAATGAAAAAAAAAATTAAAAATTAAAAATAAAAAGAATTTAAGTTTAAATTCGGTACAATAATCCGAAAAGGAAAGCCGGAAAGGAAGTATTGAAGGAAGGTCGGAAAAAAGTCTTCACTACCCTTATCGTGATTGATACTATTTCTGAGAGGCACACCTACTCAGTTTCTATAAAGTATAAGTATTAAGTATACTTATATACATATTATAGTTATGGACCTGATGTGAAACAAAAAAAGCGAAAAAAATTGAGAACAATTCATTCAAGAAAAACTTCTTTTGAATCGAAATTTTATGATCTTTTTTTTTTTTTTTTTATTTCCAATGGCAGATTATGAACAGTTACAAAAAAAAAAAAGAACAACGAAAAAAAAAACCATACAACATACAACAACAACAAAATAATACAACAAAACATGCTGAAACAGAGTTCAGAATTTTATGATGTTGAAAAGATGACTTATTGGGATGAAGAGATGGAACCCACTGCTTATTTGTGTAAAAAAATTCATGTCTTCCATTGTGATGTGCAATGATGGTTTGTGCCTTGATGTTTGATAGGAATTCGGTGACTGATTACGCTATTGAATTGATCTTCAGATAACTTGGGGGATGTGGAAACAGATGGGTTTGGTGTAGTTATCATCTTGAATTACTAAATTTCTAATAAATGTGTGATGATTGTTCGAATTTTATTTTGAATGACTTGCATTTTATTTCAATTGATATTGATAGCTGCATACATTAGAATAGGGTGTAGTACTTGCTTCTAGAGAAGGATTTTGTTAAAGTATTGAATAATTTTCGATGTGTAGAAAAGTAAGGTGAATCTTGAATGCTTTTCGATGAATGGGAAAGTGGGACGAATCTTGAACATTTTTCAATGAGCGAAAAAGGGAAATGAATCTTGAATACTTTTCGATGAGTGGGAAAGTGAGATGAATCTTGAATACTTTTCGATGAAGGGAAAGTGAGATGAATATTGAATACTTTTCAGTGAGGGAAAAAGTGAGATGAATCTTGAATACTTTTCAATGAGGGAAAAAGTGAGATGAATCTTGAATACTTTTCTATGAATGAGAAAGTGATATAAATCTTGAATATTCAATGATCGAAAAGTGAGATGAACTTGAATACTTTTCGATGAGTCTGAAATTGAGATGAATCTTGAATACTTTTCGATGAATGAATAATTTTCGATGAAGGGGAAAGAGAGATGAATCTTATTCCAAAATTTATCTTCGATGTATTTAATATGGCTTCTAAAGGTGAATTTGCTATCTAGAGTGAGTCCAGGGTATTGTACTTCGGAGATCCAGTCCATCGGTTCATACAAGAAGCAGATTTCTTTTCAAGTAACCCTAGCGTCCTTGTACAAAGTAATAACGGACGTCCCTAAAAAAAAAAAAAAAAATTATATTATTATAAACAAATGTTAATGATTTACTAAAGATACTGATGAAATAAATTGCTATTACTCTATAAATTAACATTCCAACCTTACACAGAAATTAATTACTACAGCATTAACATTGAAAAAAATTTTTCTGACTTACAGATTTATCATGTCCATTTCTAGCTCAAACATTAGAGTTCTCAGTTTTGCTTCTCCTGTTGGTTTACGGATCCGATCCTCCACTAAACCCATTCTGTCCTCAAAATCTATAAAATAAACAAGTAATATAAAAAAAAAAAAATTTTTAAGTCAATTCCTACTTTTTTTCACTATATTGCAGAAGTTGAAATTTTCCTTTTACATCTGGCACCATCTATTGGTAGATACATACAACTTAAATATAAAAAAACGAAAAAATTAATTAATTAAATTGAATTAATGTATTAATATTTGAAAAAAAACTGTATTAACATCCAGTGTCCTCCACTACAAGTTTAAAAAAATGTATTCGAACTTGAGTGGATGAATAAAAAAGCATTTTATTAACAATTGAAAATTTGGACAAGATATATATAGAGAGAGTGTGAACTAATAGTAGGAATAGTATAAATTTCTTTATTTGTTTGATTTATTATTTAATAATTTTAATGATGACTTACGCAAAAGTAGCATTGTTCTTAATAGAACAATAAAAATAACTATTGGATACTTTTAATGTATTTTCGCGGATAATCTTCCACTCCAGTTTTATTGAAATGGCATTTAATATTTTTAATTTATGTATAAATAAAAATATAAATAAAAACTATCCTTGAGCTATATATTTATTTATTTGCTTCAATGCTTATTTTATTTCTTTTCAGATTGTTTGACATAAAGACTGCATTGTTTTTATTTGTATTTGTAAATTGACGCTGGACGTTTCAGAAGACGAAATGAAAATTCTCAAAGAATTGAGGAAAGACTCTTTTGCATGTGGAAGCTTCTGTTTTATGTTCTTTTATACCATACATATTCTATTTTACTTCATGTTTTGCAATTCGTATTGTAATCGGTAACTACAAGAAATGTATGAATTCCAATTTAAACATTCGTTTATATGTATGTCTCAGGAAGATTTTTATGTGCATGAAATACTTAAAACATTGTTTTTGTATGAGTTATTTTTTATATAATAACCATTGTAATAAGCATGAGGATTTACTCGAGGAATTTTGTATTAAATAATAGATATTGCAATAAGTTTGATTGCTAATTTGAATCATAATTATTGTGGTAATTAAAACTCTTTAAAGTAAAAATAAAAGAGTTTTAAATACCACAATAATTATTATTCAGAAGAACTAAATTATTAATTAATCTGCATAGTATGTATAAATAGATAGAAAGGTGTATGTCCCAACATAACTTTAACAAAATTTATTATTTGAATGCAAAAATTCATAACCAAAAATTACGAAAAAAAAAAAAAAAATTCAATTATTTTTTTTAATGAAATAAAATAATTTTTTATTTCCATTTCGATTTTCACTTCCACCAGATAGCAGCACACTTAAAAACTATCTGGTGCCATTACTTAAATAATTAAAAATAATTATTTAAGTAATTATAATAATAATAATAAGGTAGAAAATTTTCAGTAATGGTTTCCAATTTATTTTCCAAATTAATACTATTATATTCTTGGAAATAAAGGCTAACACATGGCAGAAGAAAAAAAAAAAATTATTGAGAATTCTTGGATAGGAATTATTTATTTAGCCATTTCTATTATATTTAAGGCTAGTTATCTAAAATCTCACATAGATTTTTGCACAGCTATATGTGTCTTAACAAAATTTATCAAAACTAGAAATGCTTCATTTTTTTGTAACTGGGCAATGCAGGGTCATATCAGTTTGTTATTAGGAACTTAAAGCTGAATACACAAGTTTTCCTGAACTGCAATATATTTATGTAGTCATAAATTATACAGTTTTAAATGTATATATTTACAAATGGGCACATTCTTTTCGTTTATCTGTGTAATAAATTTTATATTTATTCCAACACAATCAAATTATTTCCACAATATTAATCGTACGTTATCTATCTGAAGGCAATTTAGTTTTAAATAGCATCCCAGGTTGGGCAACCAGATTGTAACTCGGTGTGGTTGAGTTCAGATACTTGAGGCGCAGGTTGCAGAACTTACAAATTTATACACGCACAATTAGAGACATACACTATTTAACACATTTAAAAACAGATAACTATAGATTCGTGGAAGAATTCCACTTCTAAGCCAAAAACACCATATTCAACTACTCACGATCAGCAAAATATACTTCCTCTCCGGGTGAGAGTCTGTAGGCCAATTAATGCGCAGGATTGAGTTAAATACATTTCCTTTCAGGATGAGAGACTGTAAGTTAAACATTTCTCAGCAGAAGCGCATGTTGCGCTGCACTTTCTCTCAGATGAGAGTCTCGAGGCCTACTGATCATTTGTCCAGAACACCACAGGGGCGCTCTTGCCAGTGTGAGGAGGAAGCACTGTTATAAAATTAATTAGGAAATATCATCACTTACCTGCTTGTATTTCATAAAAACAAGCCGCACCTCATCATCATCAACATACTCTCGGAGTGCCAGTAATAAACTTCTGCTCTATATGAAGTAGACAGCAAAATAAGTTTGAGTTAATAATGTTCATAATAATATACCCCTAATTTGAGAATTTAATGGTCAAATGGCTAATATCATAAAAGGAAAACAAACTTTAGAAAATTATAATCGACGAATTGCATTTCAAAAATATATTTTTATATTTATATTAATTATAATTAATTTTATACTAATTAGCAGAATTTTAAAATGCTTGTACTTTCTTATGTTATAGATGTAAAGAATCAAGCCACATTAAGCAAGCCGTAGCATAAAAAAGCATTCTTCCTTTTACACCATTTTGGCATTTTTTTTAAACGCTTATACAATACTTATATACAATCCTTATTTATATTTATAGTTTTTTTTTCTCAATTGTATTTTTTATTGATATTTTTTGACATTGACATGTGTTTTCTTTTTTTTTTTTTTTTTTAACTGTAGTTGTACTATAACAATTGATTGACAATTGTTTTGTAACAAATGAAATGTCGAATTTGTAAAATTTTTATAAGTAAAAGCTTAATATATTTAATAAAAATTATTTTATGACTAATTTTGTTCGCCTTACTCCTATACAAAAACATAAAAAAGTAAACAAATAAATTTTAGGGATATTAATAATGAAATTATAGTGGTACCTCATACAACGACTTACACGCCCACTTTGGAGTAAGTCTAACTTCATATATTCTCTGTTAGGATGTTGGGAACGAAAAAATTTCATTTGGTATGCGACCTTTATTTGAAATACGACTCGAATGCATCAAACTCTTTGCTAATGAACCACAACAACAAAGTTCAAGAATGACTGAATTGACCAGACAACGTTACATTTTTAAGAAGCAAACTCAAGAAGTAGGTATATTAGTTTGGTTTGTCGCTCTACGATCATTATGTGTACACTTTGGGATAATTAGACCGGGACCTACAGATTAACGTGGATTTAACGTAACACTCACAAACATCCATTTCACCGCCAGGATTCGAACTTGAAGAATGTGGTACCAAAGGCCAGAGAGGTAGCCAATTGGCCATCAGGCTGCAAAGGAGTAGGTAGAAGAAAAGTTATTTGGATTGAATTTTAGTAAACATGAAGTCTCGTGACCCTCAATCAGTTCGAATGGAGAAAATTAAATTCACAAATTTTTCATTTATGCATGTATTTCTTCTTAACTGCATTTGTGTTTATGTATTTTATATTAAGCAGTGTTTAAACTATTTCCACTATACCCTCAATGTATAATACACCAATAATAACATGATTGTTTCATAGGAATTTATGAATCATCTTCCCTTCATTTCATATGGGAAAAATTTGCTTGACATACTATACATCCTGATTAATTTCAAGGATATGAAAATAATTAAGGACATATACCGAGGTACCATTGTACTTAGTTTCTTTTAATCATTTTGGTATAACATACTACATAATCAAAATTCAGAATTTCTGATTAGTCGCAGTTGATTGTAATCAATTACTATTGCCTTATCACCTCTTTCGACGGTCTTGGATACATGTGGAATTTTTGCTGTGGGGATACTTGAAAAGGTTATTAAATTTTTAATACAAAACAAAGTTTAACATGTATTGAAATGAAATGTTAAAATTTGTTTTAACGGAATCCATGTTAAAATTTGTTTTAACGGAATCCATGTTAAAATTTGTTTTGTACAACAGCGGTCTAATTTCCTGACTGTGGTATTGATATGTTATATATACTTCTCCTGAAGCATACCTCCCCAAATTCTCAATTCATTAAATAAAATTCTGTGAATGACCGTACACGTTAAAACTTTACAAACAGAAATCTTGTGAACCACATTACACCTTTTCTCAGATCACCAATACCAGAAATTATCTGATCAAGTTCGAAGCTCAGGGCTTACAATTAAGAAAGAGAAATGTATTCACGTGAAATAAGTATTTAAAACACTAATTAAAAATAAAATGAGTTGATTTATGTATATTTTAGGCCTTTAGCGTTATTAAATACCTTTATCCTATATTTATACATATATCCAGTAACCCACAAACTGTATAAATATAGTACAAACTGTGCATATATATATATATGACAAATATAGCATATTACTTCAAGGATACAAGTTATAGCATATGCCATTCAAAATAGCAAAACTAATAATAATTTCATGACGAAAGATATTCGTTTTGCATTCAATAGATTAATTAAAAGAAATAGTAGTATTTACAAATAACATTCATCAAAGAAACTCATTTCCTACCATGGCGAATGTGATTGTAAGAAGCCATAAAATTTTATTCTTTATTTTTTACTATGCTAGGCAAAAGCATTGAGAGCCCACCAAATAAGATAATATCACTCACAAAATTAACCAGCATAACAACCTAGGTAGACAGGACAGCTTTAGAATGAGCTCCATCTGTTATTTCGATCTCGAGGCTATCACAAATGCAAAAACATATAATAAACACAGTATGACAGTACATGAGTTCAATGTGTGAGTGAGCTTTCAATATAGAGGGGATCACATCTAATAGCTATACAGACGATTTTACGATTCAGTTGATAAGTGTCAATATTAACTCAGTTGGCACCAAATGCATTGCTGTATCAAATCGGGGTTTCCAGGAGTGGGGTAATAGCAAGAATACATCTGCCTAGAGCTTCCTAAACACGTTCAATCAGGTTCAATTCCAAAGAACGTATTGTTCAACTTTTAAACGCCCAATAACCTCCTCAAATGATAATCTTCTTTCCGCCGATCACTGTGTGATCTAGCATTATTATCTTCTTTTTTTTTTTCCAGTTCCTATTATTAGTTCACACACTCGCTATATATATTTATATATCTTGTTCAACTTTTCAATCGTTAATAAAATACTTTGTATTCCTCCACTCAAGTTCAAATGCATTTTTTTTTTTTTTTAACTTGTAGGGCATGACACTTGATGTTAATACGGTTTTTTAAAAATATTAATTCATTAATTAAATTTAAATGATTAATTTTAGTTGTGTTTAGATTTAAGTTGCATATATCTACCAATAGATGGTGCCAGATGTAAGAGGAAAATTTCAACTTTATTTATAAAGGACTTTTCTGCAATAGAGTGAAAAAAACGTAGGAATTGACTTTAACAAAAAAAATTTTTTTTTATTACTTGTTATAAATTGAAGGATACAATGCACCTGCTTAAAGACGAGCAATTAGATCAAGAATGTCATATCTATATAATTTAACCCAATAGTGCCTTTTGGGCGACACAAAGGTCAATACAGCCATCTAAAATGATACGTGCACATACACATTGGATCCATGAAATATGTTCTGTCGTAGGTATGACTGGGATAATAGCAGATTCATAATTACTGCGAGACAAACAATCTTCCTGAAACACTAGGTAAAAAAAAAAATTTAGACTCATAAGTAACAAGTACTTCTCTCTTTCAACTCAATTAATAAATATGCATACCCAATTAAATCTTCTGTGTTGGTGGCGGGATGTGAAAGATACATGAAATGCTAGATGTCTTACATACAGCCCTCTTGAGCACAATTGAACTGAATACCTATCTTCCAGTAGCTATTACAAATAAAATATCTGAGTATTCTGGTGTTTGTTCCTTGCAGTTAGTAAATAGTGGTAAGTATTTCGGCACTTTGATGTTAGAAGTCCAAAGTCTATAAATTACAAGACACACATTTAATCTTTTTCTGCATAATATTGATTCTGGTAAGATTCGATTCGTCCATTGGCTCTCCATCGTAATCATTCAGATAAAAGCTGTCAAGAGCTCGTATCTAAACTATGGCTACCTTGAAATTTCAGTGTGCAGTATCAGAAACGCAAACGCTTTTAAAAAATTTTTTTCCATCACTATTTTTTTTTTGTCTATGACGTTTAATGATAGTAGTAGATAATGATAGTAGTTATGATATACTAATTTGTATATCATACTCTAATGCGGCCTTACGTATACTGAGTAATTTTTAACAAAATTTACTAATTTTTGACTATGTAACTGTAGTTTTTCTGATTTTTTGTTAATTTTTGGAATCAGAATACATTTGGGTACACAGAACACCCTGATGAACGGTGCGTTTACACAATTTCAAAATGTAATTTCCTGCATTGTTGTACACGTTGAACAGTAGGAAGTGTGAAACGATGTGCAACGAAACATCTGTACGTCATTTATGCCACTTTCCTTCGCTGTCCTCTAAAAGAGTATCTTTTGTCATTTTGTCATTAGCGTGCATTTTTTTTTTTCAACGTTAAAAGTCATATTTTTCAAAATGTCCTCCTAAGAGTAGGATTACAATACAATCATCAAAATCGTAAGCTATTTTTTTTTGTATAAAAAAAATTAATATGACTTTTGAATCACAACAAAGAATTTGGTGCAAACAGCATCAACGTATGATAACCGATACAGTTTTCAAGAATTTTTTAAAGTTTACCTTCTTTAGGTCCACCCTAAACTTCAGAGATACATATATTGCGACTGACTTTCTAGCAGCCTGCTTTATCCTGTGTCCATTTAACTCCAAGTAATATGATGGGTAAATATGATATAAAAATTTTATATTTTGAATAAAAGATTAAAACATTTGAAATAATCCAGCTTTAGTTTTTTAAAAAAGTAGATACTTAAATATTAAATGAATATTTTATGCAATGTACCCTATTTTTATTACAGATTTGAAGTATCTATCCTTTGTCAATAGCTTTATAACCGTATATATATATATATTATTGCAAATCTTTTTCCATTTTATAGACAAAGTGCAGTGATTATAAATAATACATAAAAAAAAAAAAAACATAACGATAAACACACACTTGAGATTATAAATGTCGGTTATAGATACATGGAAATAAGACAAATAAAAAGCATTTAACTAATTATTTTTGCCCTTGATGGTTACCAAAATCGAACCCAACATAAAAACTTTTATTAAATTAATATAATTTACACCATAAAATTCTTTATTTACTTACTTTTTATGTATAAAGAAAAGAATTAAATACGTAACTAATCGTGGACTTTTAACGCTTCTTATTAGCTAATTTATTTTTTAATTACTTTCACGTGATTTTTTATTAAATTTCTCCGATGTGCTTTCTTATAAAATCGTTTGGAATTCTATAGTGTTTTATTTATTTATTTAACCTATTTTCTTTTTTTAAATTTTGAACGATGACTGATGAACATAATTTATTGCTGGAATATGATTTATTGGTAGTTTTTCTTTCTTTAAAATTGCTTGTTTGTTTAAAATTGCTCTTACACATTTAAATTTTAAATTTTATGGATAACCTGTATATCGACCCAGAAAATTATAATTTTTATTTTTTATTTGTAATGTTCTTTGACTTAGAAAGTACATGATACAGCAAACTTTTCTAAGATCAAATATTTTTGTGCGACAGGATTTTTTTTTTTTTCATAGCAAAAAAAAAAGCCGTTTCCCTCTCTCTCCAAGGTCAAAAGGATCAAGAACTCTGGATTTCTCCTCATCCATTGCACGCTTCAGTCGTCAGTCACTGCTACCGTAAAATACATTACTCGGAGAGGGACGGAATGAAGGCAGGGGGAGGGGGAAGGAGAAAATATTTCTTTCTGTTTTTAACGAGATGGAAGCATGTTGAGGAGATACGGAATTATGAGCACAGAATGCGAGGAGGAAGAGATTCAAAACCTGTGAAGACACCGGAATTTGGGTCAGATCAGATTCAGAAAGGAAAAGTCGGCATCACATACACACAATTTAATCATATCCCTTTATATATAATTCAAAACAACAATGTTTAGAAATCCAATTTTTTTCTTTGAACTTATTATGTTTTTAAACTACCAATTAAAAATTAATTTAGATAAAAATATAAAATAAACTGTTTTTGCGTGACGTTTTTTTATCGTCCTATATTTTTCTTCCTAGTGCGCATGCTCTTGGGAAACATTGTATCTATTGCGCATGGATATCTGTAATACTGCACTACTGAGCTATTCCTATGAGCATGCGCACTAGGAAGAAAAAACTATCGGACGATAAAAAAACGTTATGCAAAAACTCTCTAATATCATTTAAGACCAGTATTAACATATGCGTCTGAAACATGGTCACTAACAGCAGGAGAGGAGAAAATGTTGGCTATCTTTGAAAGGAAAGTGCTACAAACTATTTTTGGTGGTATCAATGACAATGGAAATTGGCAAAGGAGATACAATTTTGAACTTTGCAAACTTTTTAGAGACATTGCCATTCTAAAATTTGTTAAACTGAACAGAATAAAATGAGCCGGTCATCTCATGAGCATGGAAAGTGATAGAGCTGTTTTGAAGATTTTCTATGCAATCCCTTTTGAACAACGATCAAGGGAAAGACCGAAAAGAGATGGTAGACCGTTTAGACTCTGATTTTAATTCTATTAAGATCAAAAAACTGGAGGTCCCCGGCTAAGAGAAGGATGGATCTTTTAAAGAAGGCCACGGCCCACAACGGGCTATCGAGCCAGTTATGGCGATGATATAATATCAGTTAAAAATAAATTTTGCCTTAGGACTTATTATATTTTTAACTGAAAGTAAAAATATATTAAGTCCTAAAGCAAAATTAATATAGAAAAATTTTTTAAAAATTATTTTGCCATACAATGACTTTTTAAATGTAATAATTTTTCTTATTAAGAAAATTAATGAGTGAAAATATAATGCATCATAAAATAAAATTAATTATTTAGATACTATAAAACCTAAAACAAAATTCTTTTTAATCTCTCTCTCTCTCTCTCTCTCTTTTATATATATATATAGTTTTTTCTTTTTTTAATTTCTTATAAATTTAAAATTATAACATTTTTTTTTTTATAATGTTGCTGGTAAACACTTAGACAATTGTCTTTGATGTCTTAAGGCAAGCGCTGTACCGACGTTACTCACTTAGCACAACCTAGGAGGTGCATGCAGCTTGAAGATAAGCTACGGTCGCGGAATAACAATACACCCGCAAAGCTCTACGATCATGCTAGATCGGGACCTAGGGCTTAAAGAGGATTCGAACCGGTACAAAAATCCATGGCACCGCCTCGCCTCTCTTCTCTCTTTTCTCTCTCTCTTTACATATTATATATACATATAGTTTTTTTTATTTCTTATAAATTTAAAATTATAACATTAAGAAGTTCAAATTTTTTCCCGCAAAATCCGTTATTTTTTTTATTTTTATTTTATGTGTAGCTAAAAAAAAAAAAATCGCGTAAAAATCTCATTAATTCTTTTTCATTAATGGAAAATTATTTCTAATGAACTATAACAATGAAGTAACAGAATTCTATTAATTTTTTAAACATTTCTAACTCGCTAAAGAAAGCTCACATTCCAGCATACGCTTCAGCATCAGCTCTTCACGTGCCAGTTTACGTTTGTTATTTTAAATCTTTATTATATATAGCTTATATAAATCAATCAATCAATATTTAGGGGAATTTTTCCCCTTTTTTATACTTCCGCTACAGCGGAAAATATAGCAACTTCTTAAGTCAAGGTGTAGAATCTTACGGACCTTCGTGCCGGGCTCATGGACAGCCAAACCCATCGTAACATCAGAACACCTAAAATAAATTTATTGCTATATAACAATAGTAATGTTTAATAATAAATTTGCCTAGGCTTGAGAGATCATCAGGTCTTTCGCTCATCGAACAAGTATGGAATATTATTGACGGCAAATCCAGCTTTTATTCACAATCAGCAAAGACCGTTGCTGATTTGATTGATCGAATGCAATAGGCAAGGTACACCATCCCACAAACTAAGGTACCAGAATTTTACGACACAATGCTTGTGCGTTTGCATGGTTGTAATTAAAATTAGGTAGACTACAATGATTATTAATGTATCACCATTTCACATTTTAAATGACTCTTGTACCACATAATTTAACTTGTGACCTTGAAACTTAAATCAGATAAATATACTGCCTAGACAAATATTTAGTCTAAATTTCGTTCATCTAAATTAGCTGTCTTGAAACTTGTTTGATTGCGTTTCCTTTAAGACAAAAATAATTAAAAATTGGACCCATATTATATATATGTGTATGTGATCAAAACACCAAATTATTGATTTTTTACTTATTTTAAACAACTTGCATTTTGAATTAAATTGCAAATTTATATTTTTAATTAGAATTTAATGTGAGAAAGGCAATTGCGTTTGTTTATTTAAGTGGAAAGATCTGTTTTGAAGCTTTTTGTTAATGCAATAAGATCTGGTTTTAATCGTAATTTTTTTTTTCTGTTCTTGGCTTTAATTGTTGTTATTACAGAAAACGTTACTTCACACAGATATGTAGAATCAAATAGTAAAATGGCATCTGTGGGTTAACACTGCTGACTATCTGATGTAAACCCGATTTGTTGTACTTACTAAATCTGGTTTAAGTAAGTACAACAAATCGGCTTACATCAAGCAGTCAGCAGTGTTGTTAGTACTAAATCTGGTTTGTTGTACTTATTAAATTTGGTTTTCAATCCTATCTACCAATTATAAAGACATTTTTTTAATTCGGATAAATTGTAACGATAATCTTTCTGTCATGTCAATTCACTGTTCTTGAACTGTAATCAAAGATGAAATATGTTTTCACATTTTCAATAAACAGGTTCATGACCATTGAAACTCTGTTTTAACTCTACTGTTACAAAATTCTGTCTTCAAATTTATTAAATGTATAGATGTGAGATTTCTAATTAGTTCCACCATTTACTTCATTTTCAGAAGCAAAATCACACAGTGATGGAATCATTTCTAAAAATCCCTCTTTTAAATTCTCCATCAACATGGCGATTTTCTATTGGAATGCAATTTCTCACCCATTGTTAAAATATCACATTTTCCTTGAAGAGACAAACTGAACGTGATTACTTTTTCGAAAATATCAACTAACTAATATACTATTAACAGCCACTTGCCATCGATGATAAAGCAGGCTCACTTTGAAATCTTATCTCTGCCCTCAAGAAAGACGTGCAATCATTCAGTTCAATAATTCTGCATGGGACGGGAGGTTTTCGTAGCTACGGTTGGTATCGTTGCATATTATCGAAATATTTTATTGGTCAAAGGTCTTGTTTTAACAAATTTAACTACGCTGATAACAACTTGAAGTACACGATGAATTTCTGGGTTGTATTTCGTTGCTGCAATATCATATCGGCGTACTCATGCGGCGTGTTTCATGTGAAGTGCTATTTCAATTACCTTTACCTTGAATCTTTTTTAAAGTCTTTAATCTTCAAATCTTT
Source organism: Caerostris extrusa (assembly GCA_021605095.1). Taxonomy (NCBI): domain Eukaryota; kingdom Metazoa; phylum Arthropoda; class Arachnida; order Araneae; family Araneidae; genus Caerostris; species Caerostris extrusa. The sequence goes on from BPLR01012495.1 coordinate 89,394, forward strand.
AATCCTTAAATCTGTTTTTAACTATTACACTTACATATTTTATACCGCCTAGCCTTTTATATCTTAGCTATTTTATACCGCCTGGCAGGTGTTTCCTATCTGATTAAATTTTCATTTTCATTATATTCTTCCTTGTGACTTATTTGTACCATTTTAATCGCAACGGAATGGACAACTGTTTCGACAATCGTGCTACTATTAATCTTTTTGCTGTTAAAAAAAAATAAAAAATTTTTTAAAACCCTCAAGAGTGGCTTTTCATACATGTAACAAATTTATTTGAAGTATTGCATGACTTTAAATTTGCATTGATTTTTATCGTGTTAAGGTGTTTTGTTTTTGAATACCTTTTTAACATTGATGGCTTTCATACAATCATCAGATAGCATCTCATAACATATTGGACGAGATTCGTTGCTGATTAGAACAATCTTTTTTTTTATCACACTACATAATAAAATGGTAATTATAATTTCTACTTTGTTCTCAGATGTTGCATATGATCAGAATTTTGCTGAAGTTTAAAAAATACTCTGAAAAAGCGACTGTGTAAAATGAAACACAAAAGACAAAAATCTTGTATAGTAACAGAAATAACAAATATGAGCCAAAGGTGCTTTTTAAATTTAAGAAAATTTTATTTTTGCTTGAACTTTTCTTTAGTGTTGAAGTAACTGTTGACAGCAAACTGATAAAATCATCTTAATCTAATTCATGAGTATGGTCTGGAACAGGGGTGGCCAACCCACGGTCCGCCTTGAATATTTTTCCAGCCCGTGAGATTTATCAAACTTTTACAAAATATATTTATTTTATAACGGCCAAAGTAGTGAAAACCAACGTATTAAAAATGCATTATGTGTGCATCCATATATTCAAAAATTAGCTATCGAAATTATGAGAAAAATTAACTTTGATTTTGAAATAATATTCTTGCAAATATATGACAGATATTGCCTGTTTTATTTGAGTTTGAGTTTACAGAATAATTAAATTATATTCTGCGAACTCATGATACGCGCGCATCTTGGAACGTCTAATATAACAGGTTCTATGTTTCACTTTTAAGTGACCTCAGTGACCATCCCCAGATACGCACAGTTGATTGTTGATAGCAGAGCAAACCAGACTCTTAGTTGAAGTTGTTAGCGCTTTTCGTTCAACTTACACATGCAAATCGTTTTTTTTTTTTTTCTAAAATGAAATTGACCAAACTCAAAACACGCTCAAACATATCGGATGCTAACCTGTAACACCAATTGCATGTGCAAACATCCAAATTGAGATCGATTTTCAAAAGGTAAGTGAAAGAGGGGAGAAACAAATATCGCACTAGTAAAATGAATATTTTTTAATGATTTCCTTTTTTTTTATTTCGTTTATATTTATATATTTTTTATATTTAATTTTTAATGTTATATATTAGTTTAGAATGTGCGCTTAGAAGCATTATTATTATATTATCTATGTTTTCATCTAATAATAATAGTAAACACAAAAATAATAACTCATAATTTTTCACTCCAAAAATGTTTATAGCGGGTCTAAATCTAATATCGGAATATATAATTTTATATGTTGTCCGTAGAGTTATGATGAATTTAAAAAGTGGGCTGCAAGATCATTTGGGTTGGCCACCCCTGATCTAGAAGAATATTATTAAGTTTTGTGTTTATTATAGACAGACACCAGTAATTTTTATTCCTTTTTAGATATAGGCTTCTTTAAACTTTTTTTATATTTTTATTAACCTTTTCAATTTTTTAAACAAGTAATATAAAAAAAAAAAAAAATTTTTAAGTCAATTCCTATTTTTTTTCACTATATTGCAGAAAGTCCTTTTTAAATAATTTTCATTCGTTTTTTTAAGTTTATCTGGCGCCATCTATTGGTAGATACATACAACTTAAATCTAAAAAAACTAAAATTAATTAATTACATTTAATGAATGAATTAATATTTGAAAAAACTCTATTAACATCCAGTGTCATCCCCTACAAGTTAAAAAAAAAAAGTATTTGAACGTGAGTGGATGAATAAAAAGTATTTTATTAACGATTGAAAATTTGAACAAGATATATATAGGGAGAGTGTGAGCTAATAAAAAGAATTGAAAAAAGATGAATACTACAAAATATGTTGTTGTTTTTTTACAAAATTTGAGCAAGATATATATAGGGAGAGTGTGAGCTAATAGAAATAATTGAAAAAAAAGATGAATACTACAAAAATATGTGTAATGCTTGATGTAATATATTTTTTTTTTTTTATTATGATTTCATTTTTTATTTATTTATTCATTTATTTTTAGCATTAGATTTCTTGAATTACATAGCTGACAAGCATCGTTAGTTCAAAAGAAAAAGAATCCGTACCTACCTGAATTTCTCTTTATTCATTATGCGAGAATAAAATTAGAAACATTAAGTAATTCAAATCTCAATGAATTACTGATACCAACTCACAGGTATTGGTAATTCACTGAGATATATCTATCAGGTATATCTATTTAAATTTTGGCAACAGTGATAATGGAACTAAATTCCGCGGTAATGAAATCGAAGATGAAAACCAATCTGAGTGTGTAAACATGTTCGAAATAATCAACGTGATTTTGTTGTGATGGTAGGTTTTCACAGAGTTAAAATTTATGGAATTACTAATTACTTTATCTCTTCTCTCTACTATCATCTGCTTTCTCTCTTCTGGTACTTTAGGAGTTATGCGCCCTCGAGGTGTATCATTGCCAAGTATGGTTTTGAACTTATCTCTTTCCATTTTCTTTTCATGTATTTGTTTTGTTTCTCTCCAATTTATTATTTTTATGACAAAAAAAAGTACATTGTATTATTTTTTTTTTATCTTGCATTATTTTGGACACTAATAATTTAAATTCATATTGAAAAAAAGAAAATAATACATTCTAGCAGACGAATTGTTTTTTGAGTTATTTTTACACTGATAATTTAATTAATGTGTATCCTTTGTACTTTTATAATTGTATCTATTTTTGTCTTGTGTTTGCAAGCATGTTAAAGATTTACATGGTTCACAAGTTTAAAAAAAAATATGCTTTATTTACAAAAATAACATAACATTTTGCACTGTGTGAAAATACTAAAATATTTTTAAATTATCACGAGTAAGAGTTTACGGTGTATATGATAGGCTAGTTTAATTTTAATGTGTATGATTTATTTTTGAGTTAGTATAAAAATGTTTTGAAAATTATAATTGAAAAATTTAGATGCAACTTCAAATTTATTCTATATTAATTTAAGAATTTGACTTGTATTATGAATCATATTCAGTAGATTTTTTATTAATTTTTCTATGTTTCTTGTGTATTAAATATAATTTGTTACAGATTTTTAATCACTAATAAGAGATAAAAATACTGAATTAGCAGAAGATAAAATTTTTTACAGAAATGCATATCCCAAACTATTTGTCATTTAAAATAAAAATGATTTTTATATTATGTGTATATGAGTTTTTAAAATGAAATACTTTTGCATAATATGTTCGTGATGTAATCTTATTTTGTATTCTATTTGTTATAGAGAAAATATTTTATGACCCTGCTCATCATTTCCATTGTTTGGATGGTTCTGGCCAATTTCCATTTCATTTCGTGAACGATGACTTCTGTGATTGTGAGGATGGTTCTGATGAACCAGGTTTAGATTCCTTTTTTATATATTGTTTTTAATGTTCTAAAAATTAACATCTGTAAAGTATTTTGATATTGATCATTCTTATATGCTTCTATATTATATTTTTCATAGGAACAGCAGCATGCAAAAATGGTGTTTTCAGTTGTTTAAACCATGGCCACGTTTCTCTAAATTTACCATCATCTCGTGTAAATGATGGCATATGTGGTAATATTTTTTTCCATGAAATTATTAATCCTTTGAAATTTTAAACTACTTTTGAAAATTTCAATCAAATGTATATTTTATATTTAAAAATAATTAAACCTTTTATATAAACAGATTGTTGTGACTCAAGTGATGAATACAGAAGTTCTGCAGACTGTTTTAATAATTGCAAGTAAGTTTTTTGTCTTTTTAAATATACTTTAAAATAATTATTTGTTTTCGATTAAATTAATTATTTTATGAATCAATAAGTTTATCTATCCTTAATATAACTTTTTTAAATCAAGAAACTTTTAAATATATCATAAATATTATGTTAATTAATGTTTCTTACCAAGCTTAACAATAAATTTATAAAAGTATAGAATAGAGAATGGAAGACTGCTTAAGATAATTATAGTCTTTATTCTGTAGTTAGCTATGTTGATTAGGTGTGTGGTGTGTGTGTGTGTGTGTGTGTGTGTGTGTTTTTTTTTTTTTTTTTTTTGGTACTTATGTTGATATAGGTGTGTGTGTGTGTGTGTGTGTGTGTGTGTTTTTTTTTTTTTTTTTTTTTTTTTTTGGTACTTACATATTAACGCCACCGAAGCAGAAGTTGCGCTAATGCAGCAATAAAGAGGTGCCAATGCGCCAAAGTAGAGACTGTTTTGAATCTATGTTAAACTCTATATCGGCCCATTTTCCACCGAAATCCGATTGACTACTTAGTTTTTAAATAAAGTATTTTGAATTTTGAAAGTGTTTTGATTTTAAATAAAGTGTTTTACATATTTTATGATTTGTCACAAAAATTTTAAGTGTAGATTGGCGTCACTTAAAAACCGCCAAATCCGTAGCTGCGATGGCATTAATACGCAAGTACCCAATAAATTTAGAAAAATAGAGAATGGAAGACTGCTTAAGATCATTATAGTCTTTATTCTGTGTGTAGTTAGCTATGTTGATATAGGTGTGTGGGTGTTATTGTTTTTTTATGTGGGAAGATAAGTATCTTTACATTTGTGATATCATTTGGAAATTTTTTTTACAGGGAACTTGGGGAAGCTGCTTTAGAAGCTGCCAGAGCAGTACGTGAAAAATTTCTGAAAGGGGCAGACATACGAAGTGAATACATAAGATTGGGAAAAGAAAAGAAGCATGAATATAAAGTATATAATTACCTTATAAAAATATATTATAAAATTTGCTTGCTTGCTTGCTTTAGGTAATTAGAATGAATGAATTTTATCATTTAATGAATAAATGAATTTTATTGTACACTAAAATTTGTGTTCATTTTTGTTCATCTTCTAGTTTTGTATATTTATGTTTAAAAAATGAAATCATTTATTTATTTTTTTTATTGTTGCTTATATTACCTTAATTGTACAATAAAAAAAATTCTTATTTATTAAATTTAAAGGAGGAATAACTGTCAAAATATATATTAATTTTAGTTTAAAGAAATAAATTTAGCAAAATATTTGATTAAAAAAGAAAATTGAAAATTAATTTATTGCTAAATATATATATATATATATATATATATATATATATATATATATATATATATATATATATACACTAAAACTCATAGATCAAAAGAATCCTAGATAATTTATTCTTGTAGAAATGAAAAAAAGTTAAATATTTTACTTATACTTCATCATTTTAGTAAATGAAAAAAAAATATTTTGGCACCTAAACATATCAGTAGCTAATACTTTTACTTTTAATTACTTAAGAGCATATTATTGAAGGTTTCTTTTTTTTTTATTTTGTATTTTCAGACTTTATTAGATGAATTAAATAAACAAGAAAAAAAGGCATTAAATGTGAAGAATGAAAAACAAGGTAATAAAAGAAAACTTATAAAATTATTATCTGAAAAGAGTTTTATTTATATTGCTTTGTTAAAAATATGTAGCTGAATATAGTGATAGTAAAATTAAATTGTGTTTTTGCAGATGAGAAAGAAAGTGCTGAAACTAGGGAAAGTATTATACTTAGTCAAGAAAGGGAATTTAAGCAAGGTTTGACAAATTTTTTGTATTATGAATTTGTTTTTTAATAATTAAATTTCTAATAATTATTATTAATATATTTTTGTCATATATATAGCTCAACAGAGACGCATTGCTGCCGAAAAACGCCGATTACTTGAACAAATTATACAAGAAGAAGCTGAAGCACGCAAAGCTTTCTCAGAACTTGATATCAATAAAAATGGAAAGTAAGTATGTTGTTGTTGCTGCTCAGTTCTATATTTATTGGGGAAAAACATTTTTATAATTTGCATTTTTATTGTGCAAGTATTTGCATCAACACCAGATCTATAATGCTTTTCTTTATTATAATTTAATGACTTGAACGTCATTTAAAATTGAAATATAAATAAATTTTTAAAGTAAAAGCTTAGAGGAAAATTTATTAAATTTTCACTAATGAATTTAATTTCAAGACTAATAATAGACTTATGAATAAATTTACATACTCCAGGAAGTTTTATTTTTATAATTTTGTGTAATATATTAATGGTTAATGCTATTAGAGTTTCAAATTTTTTAAAGATATAACTGATTTCTTCCTGGCAGAAAGAAAAAAGTTAAAGCAATTTACTATGATTAGAGAGTTGGTAAACATTTTGTCACTTACAAATAAGAATTTCTTCAATCATATTTTAATTATATCATTTTTACTGTATTTTGTACTAAATAAGTTATAATAAAGCAATTATTTATTACTTATCTTCTTCAAAGATAGATTATATTTGCCATTTTTTTTTTTTAAATAAGATGTTCTCAGCTTAACATAATGACTTTTAAAGGATGATTTGATTTCTGTGAAGAAACACTAACTGAATTTGAAATAATATAAAAATATAAAAAAGCATCTTAAAAATAATAATAAAGACATCTTGTTATATCATATTTTTATGTTTATCGAAAAATTAGCTTTTAGTTCAAAATTATTAAGCATTTTAAAAACAGAGAACTTAAAATGATGTTCTCTATTAGATTAACATCTGAGGAAATTAAATCCTTCAAACGCTTTGATTATGATGGAGATGGGAAAGTGGGGGATAATGAAATCCAGGTCTGTAAAAGTACAATTACTTTTGTAGATAGAATTTCTCTGTCGCATGTTAATTAAAATGCGCTTTAATAAACATGCTTTTTTATGTTGTGTTAATCATTTGTAATTATCAAATTGAATTCAATATTATGTTTTGTTTCACACATAACTTTTTGCTTTGAATCTATTTTAGTTCTTCATGCAGAAGAAGGAAGAAATGTCCCAAGAAGAGTTTTTAAGCAGTGGCTGGAAAGTTATGAAGACAGCATTTATAATGGATCAAGTATGACATTAGATTCTTATTTTTTAAATAAGTGTATCAACATTTAAATTTTATTACATATTTTTATTCAAATTTATCTTGTGAGAGCATAGATATTAAAGTTCTTAAAATTGCATAAATATTAAATTTTCAGTTTCATTATCTTTCTGCATCGGAAAATTAAAAGGAAAAAATTTATTAACCTCTTTTAAACTCCCACCTGAAATATTGGCAGTTTAATATTGATACCATTTATGTATATCATGAACAGCCCATTGACGAGTTATGAGTGGAGAACAGTGCCTTATATGTAGATTTTTAAATGTAACTGTCCAGCATTTACATGCCTTATGGGAGAAAATTCACCAAAGAGTTTGAACTATCAATGCTTTTATGCATATTGTCAGAATCACCATCCAATCACATTGTTTATGAAAACAATGACTGCAATTAAGCCAGCAACAAATTCGAACCTGGCCCCTCCTGCATGCCAGCTGCACACATTTCCACTAAGCAATGAGTCAGTGTACAAATAGTAGTAAATCCTACTTTTTATTGTCGAGCATGGGAAAGAGCAATTTAACAATAACTGATTGCATATAATTACTTAATGTTTCAGCTTTAAATTTATTTTTATGAGCCTCTTTTCTTACTGCTGTTATATTTCATACTGATTATAGAAATGAATATCATTTGTATACTTTATGAAGATATTTTTTAAGCATATCTTTTTATCTTTAAGTGTAATAATAAATACCAAACTGTCCATGATTTAAATTAGAAAATGTTGCTCAATGAGGCTGCATGTCAAGAATTGATATAAAAAAATCAAAGTGCAAATGAATATATATTGTGTGTGTCTAAATACTAAATATAAGTAACTAATAATTTATAATTTTATGAATCTTAACATCGATAATTTTTCTTTGGTAATTTTTAGCAATTTTTTTTTAAAGCATTGTACAAAAAAAATAAGGGATTGCTTCAATATATGTATAAGAGATTTTTAAATGTAAAATTAAATGAAGATTTTATTTATTCTCAGAAAATTGATTAAAATCAAGACTACCAAAAATGGTTGTATCGTGAAATTTCTGAAAGTCTGATGTTCCTCAGTTGGGAATTTCATGTTATCCATTTGGAATTAACTCAAAAATAATTACTTTCCATTCTAAAAAATATGTGCTTAAAAATATGGGCTAATGTAAGATGGGCTTCCTTAATTAATTTTATATTGCAGTTTTAGTAAAAAGGGGAAAAGGTTCTGATTTTTATCACATGCAGTTTCAGAAAATCTGACATGTGATTCTGAAAATTTTCATAATACCCACAATTAACCCTGTATCACCTTTTGAATAAAAAAAAATGTTTATATAGTTTAATTATTGAATTTTGGGTTTATTTTTAAAAAATAACTTACTTTTAAATTTAACATTTAATTTTATTTCTGTGCATTCTATATTGTAAGTTTCCCTTTAAGTATTAACTCTATTTATGTGTTTATTTTAGGATAATATTTTTATGTGTAGTGTCATGATTATTTGTGAAAGCTTAAAATATTTCTTTAATTGAAATGTGGAAAAAATAACATAAGAAGAATCAACTTGGATATTTAAATGTAAAATTGCATTATATGAAAAAGTTATATGAAGCTGTTTGATGAATTTTAGTTTAGTCACAGCAATATTATATTATAATGAACTATACATTTTATTGTTTAAGTCTTTCTTTACCATAGAAAAAAATATATTTCACTTCTTTTCATATTAATCATCTCTCCCCTTCTTGATTACAGACTGATGAAACACCAGCAGGATTTGAATTTGAAGAGGAATTTGAACAGGTTTCATTGTTTTCTTATAGCATACAAAATTTTTATATATCTCTGGTTAAGCAAACATGTTTTACTTTAACTTATTTTCTTACAGCCTTCTGTTGAAAGTGAAGAAAAACCAAAAATTACAGCTGATAATGATGAAAAAATTGAAATTTTAAAGGGTTTGTTTTTGTACATGAAACATTTTTTTATATGCATTGTTGTTTTTATCATCACAATCTATTTAACAGTATTATTACTTTATTTAACAGTATTATTCCTTTCTAATTTCTATAGATGCTGCTGTTGCCAGAAAAGATTTTGCTGATGCTGATAAATTATTTAGGGATATTCAAGCAGAAATCTGGTAGGATAGAAAATTATGCTCTTTTCTTCTGTAATATGTTGTGCAAATACATGCTGTTGTGAAAGTATTTGTGATTTCAATTAAAATTATCTCGTGCTTTCTGTTTATTTCATATTTTTTTGACAACTTTAAAATTCATACGTTTAACATATATATATATATATATGTATATGTATATACATGTATAGATATTATTTTTTTAATTATTAAAATGTAAAGATTTCACTTTTATATTCTAATTTTTTCCTTTTATTAGTAATCAATTCATCTGTTTCCGGCGTTAAATCATATATTTATCATTCTATGATATTCGTGACATGATTTCTTACTTTCAGTAGATATTTAGCTTGGTCTTCTAGAATTAAATACTTAAAGATAATCCATTCTTGTTATACAGTCTTGAATAATTTTATTTTCAAAGTAAACTTAAAATATATATAAAGATAGTTTAAAAAAAATATTTAAAGGTAAAAATAAATATGATAGATGTTACATAATTTTATGTACATTGAATGTTGTAAATTATATTGATTCTTCTATTTTTTCCCTTAATTTTTAACAATAAATAGTGTAAAACTTAATTTAATTATGCTATTTAGATAAAATAAATAGAATGGCATATATTTCTTATTAGAAATGCAATAACTTTCTATTAAAACAAAATCTTAAGAATAATACACTTTTTTTTATTTAATAAATTTAAGGCATTTAAAAAGGAAAATGAAAGCTGACTTTGGAGAAGAGGATGAATTCTTAGCACTTGAAGCCCAGTGTTTTGAATTTTCTGAGAAACGTTATTTGTATAAGTTTTGCCCATTTGATAAGGTAGTTCAAGTGGTTAAAGTCAACAAGGAAGAAACTCTCATTGGGTAAATATTTTTTGTTAATTTTTAATTATTTTATTTCAATTTATTACATTAAAATTTATATGTTTTAATATTTTTAAAAGATTTAACATTTTTAAGATTAAGATGTTATTAAATTATAAGAATATTAAAATCTGCATGTAATTAATATAATAGGTAATTTAGTTGAAGTAATTTCAATGTATTTTGATGATTTAATGCATTCATTTATTTAGTTTTCTCTACTGAAATTTTTTTCCTGCTGCTAATGTTTTTGTTTCTTTTTTTAATTTCTTTTTCCTTGTGTTTATATTTGTATTTGCTTAATTATTAGCCTGTTAATTTTGTAATTTTTTTTCTATGCATACCTCCTGATTTACACAGATTTTATTTAAATGTATTAATTAACAATTTTTGCAGAGGAAGGCTTTTTGTGTTTATATTTTATATATTTTTTTGTAATGTTTTAGTATTATTGAATTTAATTATTAAAAATATTTTTCTCTATTTAAAAAAAAAGGAAATATTTTTATTTTTTACTTCTGTTGCTGTTTATTTTTAAAAGGCTTATTTAATTCCATTGTATAACAGAAGGAATTCTTGCTGATATTTATTATTATTTACTAAAAAATCTTAAAAGCAATGGATCTTTGTAAAGACTTTAATATTTAGAAAAATTTTTGATGTAAATATTTTTTTAATAATAATAAATTGTAAATATTTTGCAAAATATTTTTTTAGTAGAAGTCCATAGCCATCTTGTGATTGACTATAAAAATTTTTGTAGCATTTAAAATGCTGTTGCTACTTCATAAAATATTATAAATTTTTATTTATGAATGTTTCAGAAGTTCCACAAATAATATATTTAATGTTTGTATTTGAGTAGTTAATTTTCTTTCCCTTAATGTCTGATATTTTTTCTGCAATTTAATATCCATCTTTATGAAAATGAATTAATGTATTAATATATAATTATTCATTTATAATAATATGTCAAATATAAAGACATAAGCAAGTGTAAAAATAAAATTAAATTTATCTTTTAGATTGTGGGAAGGTTGGGGAACCAGTGATGATCGTTATGAACATATGAAGTACTCGAGAGGAGCCTCATGCTGGAATGGTCCAAATCGCTCTGTGGAGGTATAATTATTATCCTTATATGAAGTATATTAATTGTAGTGTTATAGTTGTAAAGTATTATTATATACTTTATATTATCTTAATTAGATATTTAAAATTCATTTGTTAAACAGGCCAATTTTTGATAGTTGAATGAAATTTTTATTCAAGCACTAAAAATTAATTAATTAAAACAATGTAATTTATTTTTAAAAATTATTTCCTCTCAATGTTTAATTTGAAAGCTTTTTAAATATAATTTTTTCTACTATATAAAAATCAAATAAAAGTTTTTGTTTGTATAAATGATTTTTTTTTTTCATTACTCTTCTGAAATTATATAAACTTTGTTAATCATTATTTGTTCATTTTGACTACTTAAAAATTAAAATATATATATTATTTAAAGAACTAAGAAATAAATTTTAATCGTTATCTACTCCCCCTTCTTTTTTCTGGTTATTTTACTTTTTTTTATATAGAAAACATTTATACTATCACACAATATCAATAATCACTTTTATATTTGATTTAAACAATTTTATTAAAATGTACAATGAAAAAATATGTTAAAAATAACTTAAATGTAGCTTTTTATCTAAATTGCAAAATAATTGATGAAGTTCTTTTTTATATTTATTCACATTCTTAAACGGAAGTTTTTATTAATCAGGAATGCCAAGAAATGTATTCTGATAATTCATGTTGCAAAGTTTTTAAAGAGAAAATTGTAACACTATATGATTCTACCTTATCAATTTAAAAAAATATTTATGAAAAACTAAAATTTTCAATAAAAAAAACCTTTATTATATTACTACATTGCTCATCTTAAAGAATATAGACAGAAATCAAACTTTACTGTTAATTATTAAAAATTGATTTAAAATATTTTGTAAAAATTTTACACAAGCATAAATTACCATGTTGTCAATTAATAAATCAAAAAATATTGAGATTGTCATATTTGAGATAATACTGAAATGTTGGGGGGGGGATCACCAATTTATTACATTGAATAAATCATTACATAACATCATTACATGATTTATTACACAATTATTATTATTAAGTATTCTGATATCAGATGTGTCCAATTTGATCAAGTTTTGTCATCCATTAGCAAAAAAAAAATGTGATCCAGCATCAATTCTAAACACTCTCGCATGCAGGATGACTTATGCTTGACAAATTATAAATTTCTTCAAAGATGTATGTTCAGCAGAGCTATTCTTAATGATTCCTCCTAAACCATTAAACTGTTAATGTGGAAATGAAATATTAAATGAGCAAGAAATGTACAGTTACAGTTCCTTACTACTTCTAGATCAAAATACATTTTACGATCGTAATACATTCTATACCTGGACATGGTAAACTGTGCATGATTTCATTTCTTGGGGCTTCACTAAACATGATGGCAATATCAATTTAAACTTTGAAAATAGAATAAGTTAGGAACAAACCATTGATTTTTGGCATAAATTACAACCTTGTGAAATCCTTGTGTAGCAGTAAAATGTCTGATCCACATTTGTGGGACAGCTTGAAGATCTAAACTTTATGGGATATTCATATCAGAGATGACCTTCATTTGTCTTTGTCACCACCCTAGCATTACAGATTCAATTTCTCCATTGATCTCATCTTATTGTCAGTTATTTAATTTGCATATTTTATGTTCTATCCAAAAAAAGTCTAATTTTGCATTTAACTGCTTATAATTCACATAAATAATTACAATATTTAACATTGGCTTGAAACTTAATCAGTGTGCATATTTTTCCAGATTATCTTTTACTTCAATAAACATGGTATTGAATATTTACAGGCATAATTAAATTATTGACTGATAACTTATTATAACAATACGAATTGATTGTAAAAGTGTAGTTTAATTTCAGTTATTTTATTTGTTTTAAATTAAAAGAAAAGTTTTTCAGGTGTTCACCATTAAAAAAAATATCCATTTAAAAAAAACATGCAATCCTAAATTCTATTAGCATTCTTGTATACTCAATGTATATTCTTCTTCTATAGTATTGTTTAGATCAATAACTATGTAATTTTTTCCCTGTTTCGATAAAGTTTAAAAAGTACACAAATTTTTGAATTCATGTATTAAATATGACTGATTCATGTGTTGAAAATCACTGAAGACATGTATATCATTATAAATATTTTGAGGACTTATTTGAAATAGCAATGGTTAATTTAAAAAAATAAAGTTTACAAAATATAATTATTTAAAAAATGGTTGAATTTATTCAAACTATTATAACTCATTTGAATGTATTAATTATGTTTATTTATTTAATTTTTTAGGTAAATTTAAAATGTGGCACTGAAAATGAAATTACATCAGTAGAAGAATCTTCGCCCTGTACATATGTAATTGAATTCAGTACACCTGCTTTATGTACAACATTACCTATTGAAATCAAAAAGATTTTACAGAATGATTTACCCTTTATCTAAAGTACAGGTTGTGCAATAGCTTTAAAGTAGAAGCTCTTTATTTTATTTTTCTAATAACATAATTGGATTTAATTATTAGAAGTTTAAAATGGAAGTGTTTGACTCTATGTGCATATTTCTTGCCTGCTTCAATTTTATTTCTTTCCCATTTCCTCATTTTACTGCTGGCGAAGGGAGAAAAATAATTAAAAACTCTATAAAGTTATGATAATTTATTTGAAAGATTATACACCAACTTCGCTTTAATCCGACATTCAATAGTCCTCCACAAATCAAGTCGATTTTCGTTTTGTACAGGGTTCAGGTCACTGTCAGGTGGTAACTCAATGCTGCTTGCAACAGTCAGATATTTATATTGCCTAAACAAATTCAGATTGTGTGTAAACACATTAAATATGTATACTTTTTAATTATTTTAAATAGAGTGACTTATCTTTAGTATCCCTTTATAACTATATTGACACTCAGACATAGTCCTGAACTGCCAGGTTAAAGAGAGGTTACTGTATATAAAAATATACATATGAAGTCAGTGAATCACTATTCACTAATATTATTATTTATCAATATCATGAATATTTAAATCTTTTTTTATAATTATGTATATACAATTATTTAAGACATGTAAAGAAAGAAATTTTAAAAGATAAACATTTATTGTAAATTAAGTGACCTAAACTGAATTTTGCTTGTTTTCTCCCCTTGAAATCTTTTCAAGATTAAAATGTTTTTGGAATTTCATCAAAAATAATATATTAAACTTTTAATGTATATATTTTATATATATTCTTTCATTTAGAATTTTTAAATGATAATTCTTACAAAAGTATTTATAATTATATTGTATTTTATTTCATTTATCGCATTAGAATTATTTCAGTAATTCCAAATATACCATACAGTATTAATCAAAGATGTGTCTTAATTATTTCAAAATATATTTTCTTAGTAGTATTTTTAATTTACCATTTTCATATGCTGTATTCATTAAAAAAATTTTTTATTATAAGACAGTTTCGATTATCATTGCTTCAATTTTGTCAGGATAAAAAAAATTGAATTTGATACTTGAAATATTTAGGATAAAAAGAATATTATAAGAAGGAAAAAAAAAAATTCAGTAAGGAGGCAACAAAATAAAAGTTACATTTTTAGTCATAATTTATGTTATAATTGAATAATAAATAATTTAATAGTCATATTTCCCCAATTTTTCGTTTATTGTTTATTTTGCAAACTATATAAGAAAAAGAAATTTCTATCGTGAAAGTTGTAATTTTTTCCCATACCCTTTACATTGTATGTAGTGTTTTCTAATTTTTATGTATAAGTTATGACAATAAAGCATTTTATATCAATAGATTATTTGTTAACTCTACCATTTTGACTCGCTATAGTTGATTTTATTTACTACAAAATAAAAAAAAAATATTACATTTGAACGTATAACACTTCAAGTGAAAAATGTTTTATAGACATTTCAATGTGAAAAGCAAATTGCAAATATGTAATTCCAAATATGTACATTTCTTTCATAAAATGTGTATATTTTCACTTTTTCAAGGAAAACCATTTTTCTTTTATAGATTTTCATATTTTTTTTATTGAATGTGATTTTAAAAGCAAAAGAATTCTTATTTTTTTAGCACTCCTGATTAATTTTACACTTCACATTATTTCTATGTATTATATTTCATTATTTACATCACATCAACAGCTTGTGGATATTAGTTGTTGAAGTTAAAAGTTGTTGATTGTGTTTCTAAGTAGAATCATCTTTCTAAAATAATAATTTCTTTATTTCACACATTAATGACAAATGTTTAATAATTTCTAGGTTAAATTTACAAAATAAATTATTTTAGCACTTCCTTATTATTTAATACAATATTCAAATAATTTAACCCGACCAACCGGAAGGTACACTGTAACTGATAGACCAGAAGCACGACAGCACCCACTCAGGGCTACCTGGATATCGCCTTATCCGGCTCCATGGATAGGGTGATATGTAATAAGTACAACACCCCCACCGCTTATGGGCTGCCCTCAACTGGGCGTTTCTGTTACGCCTGGGGAATGAAGCCACGTTATAGAGCGTGCCACACAAAATCCTGCGGGTGACTGTGGATCTCTTAGCCGTCTTAAGTGACGTTACCAGGGGCCACCACAAGGAGGTGGATCCACTTCGCCCCCTATTTAATACAATATATGATACCAATTAAATCCTAAATGGAGTGTTTTCAATGACAATTCTTTATAAAAGCCAAAAAGTCTTTAGTAAATGCCATAAATGACAATTGGGTTATTATATTTAATTACATTAAAAAATTTATTTTACTTAATGGTACCTATTCATTATTTATTTAACAGTGTCTTTCTCCAAGTTTAATTAAGGAATTGACCTTAAATATACAGTTGATATTCTACTACCTTTATATAAAATGTGAAAGGCAGTGAATTCAATTTCAATAAATGAAAGGTTTAAGTATACATTTACATAATGTGAAAATATAATTTTATATTGATTTCTAAAAAAAAAAAAAAAATCAAGAAAATGTGATTACATATCTAAAATTAAGCAGTAATATTGCATTGGAATATGATATGCTAATTGATGGAGATGCTATCCATATAACGTTGCACATTTGATCAACAACAAGTCTTAAAGTGTCTGCAGTTTCTGCAAGTAGAAATTGCACAGTAAAATTTTGCAATAATCATGTTTTAAATCAAGTACTTGACATAATTTATCTGAAGAATTACAATGGTTTATGATTAAGCGAATAGAAGCAATTCGAGTCAAGAAACAATCCTGTGCAATAAGATGGTTAAATGGGGCTCTTCTGTAATTCATGGATTGGAAAGAATTTCAAAGAATAGAATAGTACAGATGAAAATGTAGAGCTACAAGTTAACATCTTTAAAGTTAATTGTATATGCACTATGCAAGGCATTCAGCATTGTGTGTGCCCCTCATTCCAAGCCATCGAAAATTAAAGATTTAATTAGGCATACACGCATGTCAGTTTGAGAGCAAATTAGAAGGTCTGTATTCTTTGCTGATAAGACCTTGTTTTTGTTTGCAAAGAGCTTGTTGAACTGGAGAATGTATTTTGCAACTTGAACACGATTGAGCATTTTGAGATGCTCTAAGGATACGTATTGCTGCACTTACCCATCAGTAGTCTTCAGACTGTTTTGACGTTGAAATCGGCTTTATTGCCAATTGAGTAAATAAACACCATTATTTTGGACTTAAAACATAATTATTGGCTTATATAACTATTGCAGGTTATCACACCTCATATTAGAACTGATCATACATTGAACACAGATACTATATTTATTGGTATGTTTTCATTTTGTGTACTTTATAAAATAGAAAATTAGCCTATTGTGTATAATTTGGAAGCATTGATTAATGATGAAATTTGAAAAAAATATCTAGTCTATGGAAATTTTTACTCACAATTTATCCTTATTTTTTAAAAATAATCATTGAAACTGGTTTTCTTTCTTTTTAAGTGCACATAATTAAAGTGGAAGTTTTATAATCTTTTATTATGTATATATATGCTTTTAATTTCCTAGTAATCTCGAAGGCGAATCTACATGCCAAAATAAAGTGCTTGAGTTTGAATACACTTGTAACTATTAGAATAAATCATATTATTAGACACACGGTTGGTGAATCGTGGTATGAGAATCATAAATGTTGTATTAATTCAGTTTGGTATACACAATTCCAGATATGCGGTATTTCATTATTTAATATATCTAAAACTTATTCACATGGAATACAGAAAGGAAAGAATTTGACAGAGATTTGTCTTTTTACATTTATTCGTGTTAAATAAGCAATAATTGGCAATGTTGGGTAGTTGCATACAATGTTTGTTTTGACGTTTCTGGCTTTCAAATATCCAACCTCGAATGTCTTTCTGATAAACCATGCACTGCCAAAAGTCGCAAGGACTCAAACCTGTTGAACAGCATGGTCATGAAGATTTCAATATATTCTGATTTTCTGCAAGATGCTGCCACAATAATTGTCAAAAAAGGAGACGCTCTTACTTGTTGGAATATGGTAAAGCTGAGGAATAACGAACTTTTGCAGAATTTTCCTATAACGAACAAGTTTTTGGTCTTGCTATAGTTCGAGCGCTACTGATTATATTTCATTCTGACTGGTCTGCTTAACAATAGCTGTTAAAACCCTCTCGGACATTTGCATTATTACTGGTTTTTGGCCTCATCCTGGTTGAATTGGGAAGTTTCCAATCTCCTTGTAGCTTTTAATCATTTTTCTGACGACCTATGCTCTCAAAGAACTGCACTCAATAATTTCAAATGTTAATATTTGAGAAGAGCGCCAGTTATGTTTTCGTCATACTTTTTTAAAACAACTTCAATTACAAAAGTAAGATAAGGTAGTGTGAGTCCAATATTATTGTTGAATGTTTCATAAAGCTGTAAATGTATTTTTATGGTAGATTGTGTTTGAGCAATTTACATAAAAAAACCTCTTATTATTTTGATAATTCCATATGGAACGTTTTCAAAATGCACAGTCAGTTCTTAACTAGTAATATCCATCACGACAAAGAAGCCGTTTCATTGAATTATGTTTTGCAAAGAACTATTCGCGATGACATTTCTTTTTCCTGTCGGTTATCTAGTTTATTTTTTCCTGCGTCATTCGTTTTCCAGGTTTTGAAATTCATATCACTCAGATTTGCGTTCTTAGCACTGGTTATTTCTCTATAATATTCTGAACCGGGTTACGTTAATTATTACCCAGTACATATATTCAATAATGAAAAATATATAATTAAATATTCAAAAAAATTAAGCATCTTTGATAAGTTGTATATTGGGTTGGCAACTAAGTGATTGTGGATTTTGTCAATAGATGGTATTGGTACATTCTTTTTTGTTTTGTCAACGGGTTCAGAGCCCTAACCTATATTGTTTTCTTGTTTGGATTTCTGCTTTTAATTTAGTAAAAAAATGTATCGATTAGTTGTTTCGTTTCGTTTTTATCCCATTTTAAAAATAGAAGAACAAGACTCGCATTTCAGACACATTTTATTGTATTATTTCCGAAAAGGTAAGAACACATCGCAAGCACACAAGAAGTTATGTGCCGTATTTGAGAATGATGCTTGAAAAAAAGGCAGTGTCAAAATTGGCTTGCGAAGTTTCGTTCTGATGAATTTTCTCTGAAAATTGCACAATGACGTCCAGTTGAAGTCGATGAGACCCATGCCAATGCCATTATTCATTCAGATTGTCATAACACAACACTTGAGATTGCAGAGAAGCTCAATGTATCGCACAAATGCATTAAAAAATTAAAACACCTTGACTATATCAAGAAACTCGATTTATAGATCCCTCATCAGCTTAAGGAAATTCATTTGACGCAACCGCGACCATTAAGGAATTCGCGCATTAGCACCTGCGATTCGCTTCTGAAACGCAACCGAATTGATCCATTTCCGAAACAACTGATAACTGATGGCAAAAAGTGGATAGTTTATTACAACATTAATCGGAAAAGATCGTGGTTGATGCAAGATGAGCCAGCCCAGACGACACCAAAAGTTGAGATTCCACAGAAAAAGATTATGCAGATGTCTGTTTGATGGAATTATAAAGGAATTCCACACTTTGAACTTTTTCCAAAAAACCAAACGTGTACGTTCAACAACTAAGTGTAGTTAAGAAAAGCTGCCAGAATTGGTAAATCTTAAGGGCGTTGTTTTCCAGCATGACAATGCAAAGCCCTACATATTTTTGGTCACTCGCCAAAAATTATTGGAACTAGGTTGGGATATTTTGTCCTATCCATCATATAGCCCTGAGCTTGCGCCTTCAGATTACTATTTATTTTGTTCCATGCTGAATTCTTTAAATGGTAAAACTTTTAATGACGCTGGGATGTAAAATCACGTTTCATTCAATTTTTGTTGGCAAAAATCAGAAATTTTATGGCGATGGAATTATGCAAGATGTTTGCTTTTGTATCACGTTTTGATTGGTTATTACTCTTGGTAATGGTTCGTTTACATAAAAGAACATTTCAAAGATGGAATGATTATGAGGATGAAGTTGTACCCTACAGTGGACACGTTTTCGCTATCAACCACAATATACAATAATCCTGGTCTTATCAGGTAAGAGTTTTCTAAAACATTGCTTATTTGTCAAGTTACTTTCTATCTTGTGATTAGTTTAATTATGGTCCAGTGGTAATATGCACACACCAGGCTAGTGCGTAAAATAATGAAGATTTGAGTTCTCTGACGACAAGCTTTGTAATTCTGATAAAGCGTACGAAAATCTCATACCAAGAGTTGGGAATTTTTCGATTTTATACAATTTTATACTCAAATGTAATACTTACAGTAACATTAAAAATCGATCAGGAAAACAATAATTTCTTTATACTTGTAAAAGAATTATTTTGGTTTATTATATAAAACATGAGGAGGTCTGATGTAAAAAAGTCCTATTATCCAAGGAATTAATGAATCCAAAAAAAGTCGAAAATAATACTTGTAAATAAATATTTGTTCTGAATTTTATCTACGCAATAAAAATGCATGCGATAATATGTATATATATACTACTGTGACCACAAAGAAAGACCAATTATTTTTTTTTCAAAAACTCTTTATTTATTCTTCCAGTTTATTTCATTGCCTTCAAAGTAATCCCCTAAGGACACAATGCACTTATGCCAACTTTTTTTTCAATCCTCAATGCATGCTAAAAAGACATCGGCAGGATGGCCTTCGAACCCCATGCCTATTCACGTTGAATCTCTTCAATCGACTCAAAACGGTGTCCCCGGAGTGTTCTTTGGAGTTTATGGAATAATCAGAAGTCGCACGGTGTGAATATAGGAGTTGTGGAACGCTGTGGGTTTCATTTTTTGGCGAAAAGTCACAAAGAATCAGTGCAGTGTGAGCTGGCACCTTCGGTGTTTCCGGTACCAATCGAGATTTGATGTGTTTGAGGCTCAAAAAGGAATTGACTGATCCTTTTGTAATTCCAACATCAGCAGCAAGGTCTCTAATTGTAAATCGGTGGTTTTCAAGCACCAAATCTTTAATTTTTGGACGTGAGCTTCGTCGGTTGGGGTTGATGGTCAATCAGAGGGCGGTTCGTCTTCAATGCGTTCTCTGCCTTTTTTGAACTGTTTATACTACTTCTAAACATTTTTTCCGATATAGGAATGCTCACCGAATGCCTTCAGAAATATTCTATATATTTCCGAAATTCTATATATTTCTATATTCTATATATTTCTTTGCTCAATTAATTCAGAGATTTCAAAAATCGCCGGAATCAGTTTTAGCGTCTCATAAAGCCAAGCGTAACTCAAACACTAATGAATATCTTGACGTGAAATTTCACACAGATGTCTAGAACAGTGAACTTAAAAAAAAAAAAAAATTGAAATTCCATAAGCCCCGGGAATTTTAAATTGAAAATTGGTCTTACTTTTTGGACACAGTAGTATGTATATATATATATATACATCCCTGTAGAAAAAGAAAATTAAACTTCAGTATAATTATACATAAGGAAGGACGTAAAAAAAAAAAATTTATGAAAAAAAAATAAATATATAATAATATTTAAAAATAAATTTATGTGTCATTTCTAGGATCAAATGAATGGCTCATATGCGCGCTCGAGGGTGTTGCATAACTAACATCTGCAACGATGAATTGTTGACTTTTTTCTAGAGACACTGGTGTCCCAAATTAATCATAATTGGTAATTATGTGAATAATGAAGGAAATCTAAGTTCGAAAAGTGAGAAATGTAATATGTATGTATAAAATGGTTATATAATAAGAAAACAACATAAAGGAAAGATAATAATCACCTTAATTATATAAAGCAATTTGAAAAAAAATATAAAAGGGCATAAGAGGAGTCCACACTTTAATGAAAAATAACTAAAATAAGAAAGGGATATTGCAGTTTAATAATCACTTCTGGTAGTCAGAAATTCAACACAACGAGTTGTCATACTTGCTTTATTATGGATGGTTTAGCTCAAACAGTTCCAAACGTCAAGGAAAGGCAATTCAGATCCATTGATAATGTCTCATTTAAAAAAAAATTCATTTCAACAGAAAAGCGTGTTAAAACACCATATTTTTCTCCACATGCTTACCTCATAGTTAATTGATATGAAATCGCTCCTGAAACATGCAGTATATTTGATCAACTTGGCAAGACAAGATTTTACCACATAATATTAAATAATACTTGCTAATACATTGAATGAAAACTTTTGCTGTTTATAAAGATTACTGAAAGGTATATTTTCATATACACAAATATATGTCTTGTTAACTTTTTTTTTTTTTTCAGAATCATACATTTGCCCACGCCTGAGAATGTTATGGCGAATAAAATGTGGAAATGGCAATTCTGCAAGTTATATTTTTTTCTTGCATATATGTATCTAAATTCATTACAATATCCCTCGTTCCACTGTTAGAGATAAAAGGAAAAAATGATATTTTCAAGAGTGAAATATTGTCTTTTTTTTAAGTTTTAAAAAGCTGTTATAAATATTGGAGAAAAATGCGTTCTTTTCTTGAAAGAAAATTATGGGGCCAAAACTTATTACAGATAAAAATATCATGAGCTTCATTTCAAAAGATTAGTTTGCTTTCATTATGAGCCTTTATTCTTCTTTATTAACTACAGTTTAATGCACATTAAAATTGTAAAAAAAAAATTTATCCTGTTAACATGCCATGGCAAGACAATCAAAGCCTGTTTTTTAATTAAATTTGTTAATTATTAAATTATGTTTTTTCATTGTAAATATTATATTATTAAAATTTAACTTATATTTAGTATTAATACTAATTTTTCTGATATTTTTAATAAACTTCTTAAATATTCCTAATGTTATACAGTTTGGCCTACGTTGTATTTTTGCTAAAAATCTATAATAAATATATGTCCGTAACTGTAACCGTAAACTAGAAAAACATTGTACTATAACACAAAACACATGTTTTTGAAATCTAAGTGCATTCGGTGAAAATTGAAAAGTTTTAGCAGTTAAATATGGTAAGCCGGATTTAGTTTTTATTTAATTCATTCAGTACATTCTTTTTATTTAGTTTATGTTGATGCGTAGATAACGCTGAATATTTAATAATATTTTTATTTCAATGAAATAAAACATAATAACTAAGCTGCTTATGCTGATGCAAACATAATAACTAAACTGCTTTCTTTATTTAACCTCGTAAAATTAAATTTATTGTTATTCTATTCATAAATTTAAAAATACTGTTTTACTTCATGTTAACTTAAAAAATTGATTGCTTCCTTTCAACGACATTCATTTATAGTAATCATTTGTACTTCAATGAACAATACTGTTAAACTAATTTTTTTAAGTGAATTTGGTTTTGGAGTTTCAAATTAGTAGACTGAATAAAGAATAAAGCTTCAAGAATTGATTGAGGTAAAGTCAATGGAAAAGAGTGTTCGCAACAAACAATGCTCACAATTTGTTTCATTAAATATTGAATGATGAAAATGGATTTTGTTGTCCTGGAAAAGATTCAGGATAGGCTTTTTCCCAAAGTAAGGAGATACACTACTAAAAATAGCTTTTCTGTATCACTTAGGAAACCATATGCCCTATTTTCTGTAATCCAGATCTGCTGAAAAAATGTCTATTCAAGGAAGAGTGTTAAAAATGGAATATTGTCCCAAATACAAAAAACAAAGTATGTGCAAGTAAGTGTCTTGGACAAATTTGGAGTATATGATGTTGTTCCATGTTTCAATAAAAAAAAACATTGCTCAAGCACAAATTTTATATAACTTAAAATAAAACTTTCTGACTGTAACAGTTCAGAAACCTTGATAAGAGGGACTATGAAGATCAAAATGTGTACCAAACTTCTTTATAAAGAGAAGGAAGACACACATAAATTAATTATGAACAATTTTCTTTTTTTAAGCTTCATAGTTGATTTCAATTTCAATTTAAAAAAATTCATATAAATATTTTTAAAAGCTAATTTTAGCATAATCTAGAATTAGTATAATAATTTCTGCATAATCTAGACTATGTATTAAAAAAAAAAAATTTCTAGGAAATATTAGTTTTTCTTTCAGAAAGTATTGCAGAAGTACTTTCTGAAAAAAGGCACATAAAAAATGTCATGTTAACATTATCAGTATAAAAAGTATTAAATTATTTTAAGACAATACTTTCTATAGATATATATATAACTTGATAGTGAAATATAATGCAGGGAGGAATATGATCCCTATCAATGTAAAATGATTACTATTTTATTAATGAAATATTTACAAATTTTAGTGCCAGCATTTCTTGCAGAAATGTATTTTGATTGCAGTTATAGTTTTACTTCAACTTGTAACTTTTAAAATTTGTATGTTGGTATCATTTTATTGTTTCAGTTTGCAAGGCAAGCTAAAGCACGTAGGGAGTTTATTTATGGAAAATTGAAAGAACGCAAGGAACAAACTAAATTAGAAAAAAAGAAACAAGTAAAAAAATCTTTAGAAGGTAAATTATTGTTATTTTCTCTATTTTTAAAATTTTAACAATAATACTATTTTTCTAATAGTTTATTATTCTTGTATATCTAACAGAAAACAAAGTCCTACCTACAACTGTTCAGAAAGAGGCTTTGAAAATTCAAGATTCTTTAGAATGGGATGATGTACATGAGAGTAAGTAATTAACATTGATTTGAATGTAGCTAAGAACTTATAAAACAATAAAAATACTTCTCATAATTTTGCTATTGCAATAAGCCATTAAGTTATATATATATATAAACATAGTATATTTAAAAAGTTTAAATGAAAATATTGATTTAATATCAAGTCTTTAATGAATTATTTTGACTTTTAATGTTTTGTTAATATCTTTACCAGTACAAATTTGTATCTTTCATTTATAGATGACATAGCTGAAATTGATGATGAATATCGTTATGCAATGATTGAAGATCCTAAAATTGTATTAACTACAAGCCGTGATCCTAGTGTAAAGTTAAAACAATTTGTTAAGGTAATTATATATACTAATGTAAAGTTATTGGACATCAAGATGTAATGTAATCTGATTATGACATACTGTGCTTTAAAAGTAATACTATATAAAATTAATATATTATGCACAAAAATTTAAATTTATGTTGTAGAAGAATTAGGTTATAGATTTTAACATAAGATAATCTCATAATATGAATTAAAATAACTGAAAGAGAGCATTCAGTTGTACAATTTTAAAATTATATTTGTAATGTTATTTATAATTAAAAATTTTCTTATGTGAAACTGTTTTAAATACAGTCACTGTCAAAAATTAAGCACATAGTGTAAAATGCTACCTTTCTTAAGCCAATGTGAATTTGAGAAGTTGTAATTTATATTGAGTTGAATGAAAGTATGCAATTATGTTATGTATTAAGCAATCATAGTTTCTTGGCAAGAAACAAGCAAAAAAGACAGTTATTTAAGAAGTCAGCATTGTGAAGGTTACAAGAGTTGCATGTAAGTGCTGAAAAAAAAAAAAAAAAAAAAAAAAAGGTTTAGAACTTTTGTACATTTTGTTTAAGACAGAGTACTATGGCTTCCAGAAGATGAATAGAAGATTCTGAGTGCTAGCATTCTGTTGGTGACAATGGAGCAGGAAAAACAATTACAGATGTTGCTCATTTCTTTGGCCTTCATTATACTGTATTTCACAATGATGGAAATAATTCCTAACCAGCCAAATATTTGTCTGGAGATCTGTGACTGGTAATCCACCCACCATGTTTCTTTATCCATCCAATTCAAAGGAGCATAATTAAAGTGATGTTGATAACATATCAAATGGACTTTATTTTATTGAGCTATGTTTATGATCACAGATGAGTTACTATTTGTCCTAAAAACCTATGACAAGCATGGAGTGATGGCATATGCAATCAGTCCCAGAACATAGGCTCACAACATGCATTTAGAAACATTGTGATGTAGGCAGAGATTTCGTTGGAGATATTGCACCAACTTGCACATCATTAAACAGGTTTTGATACAACTGTCTGATATCAGGACGAACTCCTAGAGCTCACTGTGAGATTGCACTCTGCAGCAATTGGTCTTGCTTTCATTTTAATGGAGGAGGATGCTTTCCCTTAAGCATTCTGATCATCAACATAGGGCATTGCTCATATAGAGTGATCAGCATACTTCCCCAACCTTAATCATATTGAAAATGTTTGGGATGCCCTTGACTATGTTGTGTAAATGTTACCTAACCCAGATGCTCACATAAAATTACTAACTGCTCTGCAGGTGGAATAGCAATTACTTGACTCTGCAGTGGCTATTAACCTCATGGAAAAACGGTCATATGCTGTAAACTTTGTATGCATGGGAAGGGTGCTCATATACTTTATTAATGCCAGTTTTGTATGTTTGTTTTAGCTTTATAAACATCTTTTTGTTTATAAAAAATGCTTTTTAACATCTTTTGTTAATGTCTACAATAGGATTTCATCTTATATCTTATAAAAATTCAATATTGTTTCACGTTTAGTATTTAATTATCTGTTTTGTTTTATGCTACTTTCCTGCCATATTTTTGTGTCTATCAAAGCAGTATTTGTTGATTTTATCACTCCATACTTAACTTTTGATAGTAATGTATATTTCGCCTTATGAATTTTTATATGTCACTGTATATATATTTCCTAAAGTGCATGTGTCCACCTATGCATGGCCTCAATTTACATCCAAAACTGGCAGGGATACTTCTAATGCAAAGCTTAGATCAACTGACAAAAAAAAATTCAAAATTACTCATTTATTAAAAATTACCCAATTTGGATAAATTAGGTTTTATGCTAATTTGGTGGCTTTTTGTGATTGGAGAATTTTTATAGTTGACATCATTTTTTAATGCCGTTGTACTTTCCTGGGTTTTTTACTGCTACTTCTGAGCAGAATTTTTGCATCTTCTGATGTTTAAAGTTTGATAGTCATAGTTTTGTTTAACCATTTCAGATGTGAGGCTGGATGAAAAGTTTGTTAAATTTTGTACTGGTTTTTATTGTTAAATTTGCAATACTGCCTAAAAAAAAAGAAAAACTATTCAATCAGACCGAAATTTACTCTAAATAAAGAGTGGCAAATAGCTCTGTAGAAAATATGGAGATATCTGAAAATCGAAATGAATCTTATTGGTAGCGAATAGCCAATGTTGGAGACAAAAGGGAAGATGCTGCCTTTAATAGGCCTCCTCCTCATTGGCGTAACAGCCCAGTGTGGGCCAAGGCCGTCTACCTACCGGTAGATTTCCAGATGAGAAATGGTTTTTTAAATTATTATTTACGGGTACGGTTGTCAGCTCTACGCTCAACAGTCATAGAGACCGGGACCTATGGTTTAAAGTGGATTTCGAACCAGTACAAACATCCATGGCACCGTCAGGGACTCGAACCAGAAACCTGTGGTGCCGAGAGCCAGAGCGCTAGCCACTGCCATTCAGGCCCTCTTTAATAGGAACAAATCTAAATAAAAATAGACAATTAATAAGTTTTATTTTCTGAAGTTATCTAAAGCAGGACTATATGTGTTAGTTTTTTTATATATTTCTTAATATTTATTTTTTTAGTTTCATTTATTAACTTAACAAATTCAGATAAAAAATGTTTAAATTGAATTTACTTTTATTTTGTTACTTTTAAATGTTTTCCCCCTGCTATTTTAAATTATAGCTGCTAATGAAATGTAAAGGTAATGTTTTTTGTTTTTTTTTTCCATTTCTGCACTTTAGGAGCTTCGACTTATCTTTCCAAATTCTCAGCGTCTGAATAGAGGTAACTATAATTTTAAGACTCTTATGGAAGCTTGCAAAGCAAATGGAGTTACAGATTTTGTTATGGTTACAGAAACTAGAGGAGAACCAGGTATGCTGTTTTTTCTATAAGTATAGCTATAAAATATTATGATTTTAATAAAGGAATGTAAAATTTTGAAAGCATTTTATATTTTATTGTTGAAAATGAAGAGAATATACCAAATATTATGACTTATGTGCAATAAATCTGAAGAAAAAAATTTGGTTATAATTGAAGTTCAGATTTTAAAGAAAGACACGTTAAAAATACTACTATTCCTGTAAAAAATTTATTAAATTGTATAGAAATTTACTTTATAAAAATGACATAGTAAAGAACAATTTAAAAAAATCTTTGTGAAATAATTTAATATTTCTTTTGAAATTAATTCATGTCTAAATTTTCCATTTTGTAACATCTGTTCATAATTGATGTTTCCAATCTGTATATATTAAATATAATGTAAAAAATTATAAATTTAGTGTTCCAAAATTAGATAATTAATATATGTTAACAATCATATAAAAGTATTTGACTTCATATAATATTAAAAATTAGAAATGATTATTGTTAATACTAAATTTTATGAAACAATTTATCAATTAAATGATTTTCTATTTACAATCTTTTGTAAATCAAATAGTTTTTTTTTTAATTGTAATACACAAATAACCCAGTGTTGCCTGCCTTCAGAAAATAAAATTTAATGACTCTTTTTATATCAAAGATATAAGTAAATAATAAGCTGCCAGCAAACTTTTCTATGGAATTTAGAATTTCTATTATATAAATCAGTTTTAACCTTCAGTCCAAAATGTCTTAAAATCATCAAAAATAAATAAATAAAATATTAGACACAAGTGATAATAAAAACATAAGTAAAAGGTGTTGTGTGAAGAGAGATGTGATGTTATTTTCCATTCATAATTCTTAAACAATTGTTAATATCATCTTGTGGCATTAAAAAATTATTAATAATATTTTTTTGTACTTTTTAACTACTCACAAATAGTAGAAGTCTGTCAATTATCTTTGAATTTAAGTGCTATAGTTTTTCAAATTATTACTACAATCTGATATCACATCATTTTCTATAGATCTACACACTGCTCTTTGTTTATAATCAATTCTGGTCTGATTGAATAGTTTTCCTTTCTTTGGGCAGTATTACAAATTTAATAATCAAAACTAGTATGAAACTCAACAAACTCTTTCTCCTAACCACATACTGAGAATGGCTAGGCACCCCTATGACTATCAAATTTTAAACATCCAGAGACAGAAGAGTGGAGAATTCTGGTCAGAAGAAAGGGTTGTAAACCAAGACAGTACAATAACATAAAAAGTAACATTAACCATGAAATGGGGAAAAAGTCATCAAATTTTTCATAGTTTATCTCAAATTGGGTAATTTTTTAATGAATATTGATCCAATTTTTAAAAAAATTTTTTAGTTGATCTAAAGTTGGCATTAGAAGTATCCCTGCCACAATTTTGGTGAAATTTAGATGTAAATTGAAGTGTGCATAGGCAGTCATGCACAAATATTTTTTTTTAGAAATGTATAAATAGATACTTAACAACTTTTGAATTCTGATGTATTATTTATTCCTTGTAAACCTTCATTTAAAAGCATTTTACAAAAATATTTATATTGTGTGTATGTGTGATGATGTAATGTAAGTTGGCATATAGTAAACTCTGTATTGAATCAATTTAAGCGATTGACATGCCAATTGCTTGTAACATAATTATGTCATAGAACAAGAGTTTCATTAAAAATTATTTAATATTTGAAAGAGAGACTGATTATATTTGATTGAAGAATTAGCAATTTAGAATAGCAGTTAAAGGAATAATTTCTGAAACAATCAAATATCTTTTAAGAGTTTGTGCTTTTTATGGTTTGTATATACCCATCTAATATTTGTTATAAAAATATTTCAGATGGATTGATGATCAGTCATTTACCACATGGACCAACAGCACGTTTTGCTATTCATGATACTGTAATGAGACATGATATTCCAGGTATAGGTACTATGCCACAGGAATATCCTCATCTAGCATTTTATAATTTTAAAACAAAATTGGGAAGTAGGGTAAGTTTTAACTTTTTAATAATTTCATTTTATAGCATTCATTGAGTTTTTATCATTTTTTTCTAGCTATGAAAGAAATTCTGTACTCTTTATAATTAATGATTATTATTTTTTTTTCCTTGAGAGTGAATGGTATTAATGTATCAAAATGATGTTAACCTAATAAAGTATTGCAAAAATTTGTCAATATCTAAAAATATACAAAGCATAGTATTGTTGAAATATAAATGAAAACCTATTATCAATAATTATCTTGCCACTATTATTATTTTCTTCTACTAAATAGAATATCTAAATGAATTTTTTTTGCGGGGAGATTTTATAAGTTGTGGACATAAATTTTCTTAAAGGTTTAATGTGCTAAGTAATATATTATTTTGCCATCTTCGTTAATAGTAATTGATAATATTAATGTTCGTTAATAGTTAAAACATTAATAGTAATTGATTTTGAAGTTAATGCATATTATATATAGGTAGGCAGTGGTGATTTAATTTTTTTAACTTTTCCTTTTATTTTTATTCATGTATTTTCTATATTTCTTAATGCTGTAATTTAAATGTTAAAATTGTTTCCATTAAAAATATAACCTTTTTGCTGCAAAAAATATTGTAACTCATCTACCAAAATTGGATTAATCACCATTTTTTCCACTTTGTGGTGGAATTTCCCAGACTTTGTTATTCTTAGTTTTTCTATTCCATTGTCTCATCTCCACTTCCAAGTTTTCTGTTAGTCTCTAATTTTTTTTTTTTATAAGTTTTTATTATCTCCCATTTGCTCCAAATAGCCTAAAATGGATTCTTCTATGCAATTGACTCAATAATTCTATTAAAGAGGATTCTACAGTTTTTTATTCCAACTACACCAGGTCTCTTATTAATGCCAATATTGTGATTGTCAAAGGGTGATAATTAATTTTAACTTGGTTCATAATTTGTTTTTCAAGTAACTTTGTTTTTTTTTTTATGTACTTATAATTAATTAATTCTAATGTGGGAGAAAAAAATTTGAACCTAAGTTACTATTCAGGTGCAAAAAGTACACTTTTGTTGTTTTTTCATTTTTAACTATAAAGCATTATTTGTTTAGGTAACTAGCATATTAAAGCATCTGTTTCCTGTACCAAAAGAAGAAAGTAAGCGTCTGATATCCTTTATAAATAATGATGATTGGATTTTGTTTAGGTAAGTTAACTACTTCATGTAATAAATTTTTAAAATCTAATTTCTAGCAACTATTAATATGAATTTAATGACTCAATGCTGAATATTTCAAATTATCCAATACATATTTCAGAATTAGTACTTTAAAATTCCAAGTAAAAAAAATAAATTTGAGATTCTTTTTATTAAGTAAAATATTGTGAATTTGAACCAGTCATGATCATCTGCAATTTTCTAATTCACCCAATTCCATGATTGTGTATAATGGGGATATTTTTTATAATTTGTGTGCTTTTTCATTGTATTAAACATTTTTATTATGTTCCTCAACTGTGTATAAATTTATAATATTTATTCATGTCATTTAAGATTTTTAATTTTATTAGTGGACATTTTTGTAGGATTTAAAATATACTTTTAACAATAAATTGATTCCAACCACTGATTTTTAAATTTCCATTTATAGTTTTAAATAAACTTAATGTATTTATTTTTTCAGTTTATTTCTAAGAGATTATATTTTGACATAAAATTCATTTTTGTGTGTGAGCAAATTTAATTATTTTATTTTTCTTTGATATTATTCTCTTTCCTTTAAATGCATTAATATGAGATAACTAACAGGAACCACATTTTAAAATTTTATGAAAGTTATTCATTCTTAAATTAACTGCAATATTTTCGTCTTAAAAAATAAATCTTTTATTTCATTGCTGATTCTTAAAAAAGTGTAACATTTTAGGTTGGTGCTTCACAGACTAATGAAACATTTTCTCAGTTTTATTAATACAGTAATAATCAACATGTTCAAACTTAGAGTTACGCTGTTCTTGAATTCAGCACTTACATAGTTTTCTAAGCTTTCATTTTCTTTTCAATTTTCTGCTATTAGTTTGGTTTTACTAATCAAAATACTAGCGATTCAATCAATTTATCTATTCCATGCATACACAATCATCAAAAGGAAATATTAATTTGCAATTATTCATGTTTTTGCAATTCTCAACCATTGAGTTTGTTTTTTTAAATCAAATTTTTATTTATCTTCTGAATTGATTTTTAAATTTAACTGAAAATTGAACTTACAAATTTCACTATTTACAACTATTCGAGTATGTTTCAGTTGAGGAGAATCATCAACATAATCAATATTTTCTCCTTCAAGTGAGTAAATGCAGAAAATTTTAAGATTTGTATCAGAAAAATGGCCTGTCTTCAAAATAGTTGTGGAACATTTTAGAGATTGGAAAATTATATAAAGAATTGTGATTTTATTAAATATTTTCTTTTAAATTTGTGTTTAGTCGTAATTAAACAAAATTTATATGCAAAATAAATATACTCCAACTTATATGAATTAAAAGACTTACGCGATACATACGTTCCAACAAAAATCACAGAACTTCAGGGTATGACTGCATATACTTGTATTTCATTGTTTTGGGGAACAACATCCTAAATTTAATATTTATAATGAACACCATTAATTTTAACCATCCCTGATTTTTTGTTCATTAGAAATGGTTAAAATTTACAACTAATCAATTTTTTTCTTTGCTTAATGATTCTATAAAAATTATTAATTATAAGAAATTTTTATAGTCGGCTTTTATTTATTAAATAATATTACATACTTTTTTTTTTTTATTATTATTATTGTTATTCCAGTTACACGTTTGTTTTGGATAAAATCTGAGAAAGTTTGGGTTTCTCGACATGCTTTTGAATATTAACTTGTGATGCTCATTATAAATATTAAATTCAAATTTGTGAATAATACTTGGATTTTCAATTGCTGATTTTTTACCTTTTTTTGATTATTTTTATATATATATATTAAATTTAGGCATAATACACATTATACGGATGACAAAGGAGAAATGCATTTAGTTGAACTGGGACCCCGTTTCCTCTTAAAATGTAAGTTTTTATTTCTGTTATTTAATTGTAGTAAAATGTATTTTTAAAGCTTTTTTATGATTTTAAATTTTTTTTATAACTGAGTTTGGATAAAAAAAAAAAAAAAAAAAAAAAAGGACAGCATGCTTAATATTTTATACAAATTGAAATTCATTTAAAAATACTGCTTTAGTAACAACATTTTTCCTTAAGTTTAACATTTCTTTGGGGTATAATATCAACATATTTTATGCAGCACTCAAACTAGCTACAAATAAAATGTAAAGTTAAGAATGCCCCCCAGCTTATAGAATAACTAAATTACATTTTAAATTATAAATTTTTTTATAACTTAGATTTGGATCATCAATTTAATCACATTAACATCCAATTTAAAAAATGTATCTTCAATTTGCTATCAAATCTAGCTGATACTTCAAGCATTTTAAGAACAGCTATTTTAAATAACTTTTTTATTATGTTATGAGCGTGTTTTGTGTTTATTACAGTGTTTCAAATAAAACGTGGAGCTATCGATGAATTCAACACTGCCGATACTGAATGGGCCTTGCATCAGTATACTAACACAGCTAGAAAAAGGACACACTTAAGCAATGATAATTTATTTGAATAACATTGTATATGCTATCATTAGGTGAAAGCTAATGATTGTATAAATTAAAGTTATGTAAAAAACAGACCTTTTTTAAATAAGTATATAATGTATAAAGTGCTCTTGGAAAATTCAAGAATGTGTGAAAATTATTTCTGTACTTTAAAAAATTATTCTATGTCTTACTGCATGAATAACTGCATATGCATGATTTGTTGAATTCAGTAACAAATTATTTTCAATTAAAAAATCAAGCAATGTAAATTTTCACTTAATCTGGTTAGAGTGACAGTATAAATATTTTCTATATGAAATTTAATTATGGTTTTATTGATCATACTTATAAAAATCCATGTATTTATCATTTATCTTGAATCAAGAGTAAAAAAACATTGAACTATATATAAACAAAATTGTAAATGTTTTCTTTTTTTACTATATAACTTAGATGGAACAGTTTCATCACTGATATTATAGCTTTTGAAATTGATTAGTGTTTTTCTTAAAGATATATCAAAGTAAGCAGCAAAAATTACTAAATATTAAATTTAGAAACAAAATAACAAAATTGAAAGATTTATTTCAAAGTAGAATAAATAAAAATTTCTTTATTGGAAGTGAGAAAACGATACCAAAATAACAGCGAGTAGGTAAAAAGGTAAAGATCAATATGAGATATCAAAATTTTTTTTTTTTTTTAAATATATAAATGATTGAAAAAAGAAAGTCATGCCAGCATGACACAAGAAAGAAAAATAACACAGTATCTAAAGATCTTTCTAGGTATCTAGAACTTAACATATAAATGCAGATTTATCATAAAATAACAATATTAATTCATGATTTTTCTTATAAAAATTTCATTTTTAACAATATTAATTAGATAGCTTAATTTTTTCCAACATTTACTATAAATTAACAATTTATTGAAGATTTTATGTAAAATGATCAGCAAAAAATTACTAATACATAAATTCAGTAAAAAATTCTTATTTGTTCTGGTTAATTAATATTCAAAGTTACTATACTTAGTTTGTTAAAAATTATTGTAATTAAAAATAATAGAATTCAATGTTCCTTTTGGCTACAAAAAAAAAAAAAATCACTACCTTGCCAGAAAGTACATCACAAAATTACCAAACAGGATAAAATATATACTGCTCAACTATAAAATGCATAGTACAAATAAAAATATATTATTTGTTTTAATATTATCATAGAAGAAGAAAAAAAATTTCCATGAGGGAAAAAGAACATTTTTACATTTATATCAAATACCTTATAAAAATGAAACATACAATTTTCTTTTGAGTAACAAACAAATGTAAAAAATTAATAAAAAAGTAAATATGTGATTATTTCAATTTTATTGGTAATGGACATACCAGTTATAGTTATTTTATATATTAAGATGAATTTTTATGCCTGTATAATTATTGTTGCCTAAATTAAGACTAAAAAAAAAATTTACTTAGAAGAAAAAGTCAAATATTATCAACTGCAGAAAACATTTAGAAAAGGAGTACATTTGTATTATGTGAAACCATTTAAGGTTGCCAGGAGAAACTGGGTGAGAATTTAGAGTACTTTCAAAGATTGGTACAATTAATGGTCCATGATAAATTATTATATGATGGAAAATTTTATCTACGTTTTAGATAAAATTCTTTTTTCTTTCCCCTTAAATTAATAAAAAAATTAATATTGCATTGGATTAAAAAAAAAAAAAGTTTTCATTATAATAAAATATTTAAGTAATCAATAAAATTAAACAAATATTAAGTAAAAAAATAACATTCTATTGGTAATATTAATCACCTAAACTTGTTTGTCAAAAAGACAAACAAGAAGCATGTCCAAATATTAATTCATGATATTACTTTTAAGTAGAATGAAATTGTGCAATAAAATTCAAAGGAAATGTAGAAACAGAGAACATTCAAGTAAGAAAAAATATTTTTCAAGATATCCTTATAATTGAAGGATTGAGTTAGAACACCTTTCAAAATTTAAATGCTAATCACCATATTTACAAATAACAATATTCGATTAACCTTGAGTAACTTAAAAGTAAGAAATTCCAGAAAAAGCACTGGCCGTAATCATCCAAAGGCACTGTGGGAGTATTCAATTTTCAATTCTAAAAAAGTACAATACAATGTTTAAAAATAATACATAACCTTGTTTAAATATAAATGAATTTACATTTTTTATAAATTTCTCTAATTATTAATACACAGATAAGCTAAATGAAATGCAGTAACATCTCTTTAATCTGCCGCAATTGAGACTACAGCCAGATTATCAATACAGTTTTAAGCAGATATCCAAAATAAAAAACACTCCAAATAAAATTTCAACAATTCAAACACGTTCATATTAAGCGACAAACATTTAAAGAAAAACTGGCCATTAGAATAAACACAGTAAAAATGTGAACATTGCAGCGTCACCATTTGCAATCAGGATCAACAAATGTTCGAATCCATACAAAGCTAACACTCGATTATAGAACGTGCTGAACTATTGAACACCAGATTAAAGAAAAGTTATTGTACTTTTGGATTTGTTAACTATAAGATTATTAAAAAAAAAAAAAAAAAAAACTCACTTTGATGATTTGCACTATATAATGCAATTTCCAATCACTCCATTCTGCTTTTGATTTGTTTTGACACCTATAGTCTCCACATGGAAACCAATGTTTTGGAGGTTTTCAATAGGCAGCATTTTGCGTCCATCAAATACAAAGGCAGGTTTAATCATACTGTCATAGATTCTTTTGTAATCTAATTCCTTTTATAAAAATATACACATATGTATTTCTTTTCAGTTAACATTTTAAACAATTAACTTCAGTTTAAAAATAAGTTACAAGTTTTAATTCTAGTTATCATTATAACTTTTATTAGTTTAGGAAACATTTTTAAGTAATTTAATTAAAAAAAAAACACTTTTCAATTTAAAACATATACATGTTGACTTTTAATTTATAAATTATATTGTTATAATTTTTTTAATAATGTAAAAAATTGTTAATTTTTAGTTAAGTACTAGTTTTTATAATTATTTATCATTTAATTGAGATATATTTGTATTATTGTAAAAAAATGCTTTTGTTTTTCAAAGTTACAAATATATGTTGTACTAAATAAAAAAAGACAAACTAAATCATTACAATGAGATTTGCAGGGGCTTCTACAAATTATTAGAGCAAAGAAACTTCTCTCCAAAATTTTATATTTTTAGATTTATAAAATTGTTAACCAGTTTTAATGGGAAAAGTTAGATTTC
Organism: Caerostris extrusa; assembly: GCA_021605095.1. NCBI lineage: Eukaryota > Metazoa > Arthropoda > Arachnida > Araneae > Araneidae > Caerostris > Caerostris extrusa. The sequence goes on from BPLR01012495.1 coordinate 126,227, forward strand.
TACTTTTTTTTTGATAGGAAGGTATTAATGTCTCCATAATACTTTTCACAAATCATATGCATTAATTGCTTGTATTAATTCAGTAAAATGAGTTTCCATTTTGTGATATATCCTACACAAAGTAATCAATCAACCTAATAAGATCAATGATAATATATTTAAATTCAATAAAAAAAAAGATGTGAATTAAAAAATATTTGATTTTTAATATAAATTTATATTTTACTCACAATATTTTCTGAAAAAAAGCAAGCACAGAAATTATTTTTATTTTTTGAGAATATAATCAGATCTCCAACAACAGAAAATTAAACTCTGTAGTATAAAAAATGTTGATAGATCACAAAATAAGGCAGCAGAAGATATTCTTACCAAAAATTCATCCCATTCTGTACAAACAACAATAGCATGAGTATTTTGAGCAGCTGAGTATGGACTTAGAAACATTATTACTTGCTCTTCAACTGAAACATAATATATTAAATAGAAACATTTTTTCTCCACAAGATAGCAATGATTTAATTACTTCAATAAATTCACTCTTACAATAGACAATCATTGTTTCAAAAATATATTGGTATAGAAAAATATTTATCAGAAAAAAATTTAAAAATATAGTAGCAAATTTTAAAATAATTATTTTTCAAACTTTTCTGAATTGAATTACTGATAAATATTGAACTTCAGCATTATTGAACATTTTTTTTTTTATATTAAAATTTAAAAGGTATAGCTTTGTCAATTTTTTTGTTACTAAAAAGTATGAGTTTAAAGCATGGGCTTGACAAACTCCTTTGCAGTTACAATAATTATAATAATAAAAACTATTCTCACTTATTTGCAATTAAATCAGGCATTACCAATACAAATGCAATAAATTACAAACATGATTAATCATATTTATGACTATTAATATAAACAACAGCTTTTTTTCCATTTTATTCAAGATAAACAGTATGAGTATTTGTATTGTCAAGATTTTAATAATAAAATTTAAATTATCCTGTTTTGTATTATGTATTCCATTATTATTTAATCTATCTAGAAAAAAGTCAGTGTGTTATTACTGTAACATATTTTTGTAAATTGTTTTTAAATTTACTTGATATTATTTTTAAAAAATAATTCTGAGAAAAAGGTCTGCAGTCTTCATGTTATTGATTGAAAAAAAGGGCAGAAAAAAGAAAGTTATGGATACCAAAGTTAAATCAAATTTTTTTATACTTGTAATTTAGAGTTCTTGTAAAGTATGCATCAATTAAAAAATTTTGTACTTTTCATACATTTTTAGGAAATTTCATTATTTTTACATTTAAAAATGAAAGCATGAAAAGTAAAAACATTAACTTTTAAAAATAGTGCTATCGCAAAGCAATAATTGCATTCAAGATACCTCAAAAGTAAAAAGTTATATGTACATTATGTGTAAATAGAATATTCTTAAACCCATTTACATAATAAATATGAAAGAAATAAAATCAAAAACAATAAAAATATCAATACTGGTAGTTCGCCCAGATCAAAAAGCTCAACAACAAATAAAAAAACAATTAGAAAGATAAATAAACAACGAGTTCAATTATTAAACAATTTGGTATGCATATAACTAGCAAATATATTTCAACTAAATAAATAAAGATATCCTTTAATATTAACTTAGTTTTAACAAATAAAATTAATTTATACTCACATATTATAGAATGATTATCTGCAAATACAATAAATAATAAAATTAAGAAAAATAAATTGCACATTGTTATTAATTAATATTCATTGGCAAATACATTAGTGTACAAATTACATGCTATCATTTGATACAGATAATTTGTTATTATCCCTGACTATGTATACAAGAAATAATTAATACTGAAGGTATGCTATGCAAACATGTCGTAAAATAAAAAAAATTCTAAACATATAATACTATGAAAAATTATTGAAATTTTTTTCAAATATAAATTCTAAAAAAATAATTTTTTTCTATAAAAACCTTAACATGAATAACAAACCTTTATAGGAATCTTCAATCCCTTCTGAATATGTTAGATCCCTAAAATATAAATTAATATCAGAATAAATTAATAATTGCTAAAATAAATTAAAAAGATGATCAGATGCAGGCATAATAAAATAATTATAAGATATATAATATATAAACAAAGAAACTTTACAATACATTCTTCATTTCTTAAGTATTATTCCTTAACTTAGCACTACTAATTATAGGAGACAAAGAAAAGTGTATTTATACTGAGTGATAAAAACATTTCAATTCTAATGTATAAATTTTAACAATATTTCTTTTTGGTATCATAAAATAGGATTTCTAAAAAGAACACATTTCTAATCGATAAAATTACCCAAAGCAAATAAATCTTATCCTCTGTATATTAATTTTTACTTTAAGTTAAAATTAAAAATAAAACCTTTGTATAAGTACTGATACTTTTTTTTTTTTTTATCAAAAAATGTAAACTGAAATATCCAAATGTGCAATTAAACAGTGCATAACCAGTAAATTTTTAATATGAAAAAAAAAGTGTTGTTTAAAGAATAACTTAAAAAATGTATAGCCAATTTTTAAAAAAAAAAAAAAAAGGAATTTTTCAATTTTCATAATAATGGTATTTATTTACTTGAAATGTATACAAACAAACTTCCTTTTTCTAATGAAGTAAAGCATAGATCTTTTCTCTTAATATATACAACAAAAACAAAACATTTCTAAAAATAATCTTACATAATTATTTGTTTAAAAATTGAACTTTCAGGATCATAAATATGTAAATTTGCTCCTTCTTCCAAGAGATGTTTACATACATATATAGCAGGAGATTCTCTATAAGACAAAATAAGTTATGTTAAGCTAAAATATATTATAATAAACAAATGTGGAACTAAAAGAAAAGAAGAAAAAAATTTTGCATTTACCTAGTATCACCAGTATTCTTCTTGAAAGCAAAGCCAAAAATTGCAATATTTTTCCCAGAAACTGTATTGAACATATTTTCAGTAATTCTCCGTGCAAACCTTGTTCTTTGAAAATTATTCATTTCAATTACCTGAAAGTAAAGAGTTGAGAGTCAAATATTAAAAGTATTATTTTTCTCAAACAAAAATAGATTAGCTAATTTGCTAGTATTAATTATTAATAATTTCGAATATCTGGTATGTAAACATGAAAATTTCTCATTTTGTTATCTTTCAACAAAATAAGAATCGTAAATTATCAACAAATAGAAATGATATCATATTTCTTTACTTTGCTTTCATTCTCGATTGCATTTAACAATTCATATTTTAAATTATTTCACGATTCTTTTTATTAGCTTTGAATTTTTCATATATTAACTTAATATCTGAAAAATATAACAGGATCATTTTCAATAAAATATAATTATTTAAATATAATCTTTACCTTAAACAAAATTTATTACTAACAAAAAATATGTTATGGTATTTATATCTGTTAGATGAAGTCAATGAATAAACTGATAATTAATACAATGAACAAAACTCAGAATAATTTTAAATAGTACTTCATTAATATTTCAGAGCATTCCATCATTGACAGTAAAAAAATATTTACTTTTAAAACATATTTAAAATAGAGGTAGAGTTCTGAAATACTAAAAAATATAATGAACAAAACTGAAGCTTAAAAAGATATATGTAGAACACATTTTAAATAGTACCTGATCAATACTTTAAATATGTTAATCATAAATGCTTAATATACAAATAATTCAAAATATGAAATTATTACTAGAATAAAAAAACAGTATAAAATATAAAAAATGTTAATAAATTTTCACAATTTTATCATAAATTTTATGATATTTTATTAATATAATGACAGATTTTTTGCTTCTTTTAAGAATGAAGATTCAAGTTTTTGTTCTAAATAATTTGCCATGAAAAATTTTGATTTGTTTCTTCATGTTTGATTAATTATACTATAATAATAATAATCTATATTTATTTCTTATTTTGGTAACGTGACTAAATATCTTTTCACCTCTGCATAAAAGGAAATGTCAGAATGGACAGCAATAACTTTACCTTTACTTTTTAATGTATTTGATTTCTTTTCCTCACTTTTTCACATTTTTAATATCCTACTGAGCATCAATGCTCTTTGATTGGGAAATCTCAAATTTTTCAATTTTCAATGAGCAAAATGTGATTGCAACTTATCAATGATTATTTCAACATCATCTTTCCAAAGTAAAAAATGATAAAGCTCCATTCTTATTAGTTTGTTCATAAAATACTTTTTTTTTCATTTATAGGTAATTTTGGAAAAATGTATTTGATATAATCATACTTTTCTCAGAATTACATTTTTAGCCATAAAACAGAAATTTTTGAGCCAAGATATATAAAAATTAGAGGAAAAAAAAAATTAAATAATAAAAAGAAGAAAAAAATGAAGTATATCTGAAGCTCAATTTTCATTTTTTTTTTAAGTGGAAAAATTGTGTACGTGGGAAAATAAAAATAGGATGATGGTAATTCTGTATAAGTGACAATATAATTCAATTTAAACATAACATCATAAATTTAGAATTGTATAATAATGGGAAAAAAAAGCATAATAAATGTTTCTAATAATAATGCTAAATATGTATACTCTCTGTACATAGTATGAACTTTTCAAGCAAGTAAGTTAAAAATTTAATTAAATTAGCCACCTATAAAATTTATTTTATTAGATTATTTTATACATTAAATTCCATTGTTTTAAGCAAAGAAAAGGTAAAAAATGTTTAATAATTAGAACATACTCAGAATTCTAAGTTTTAATTAGTATTTTTGTCATAATTTATATTTTGGCATATAAAAATTTCAAAATAAACTCACTTGATACCAATATGCAGCTACAACAGGTAAGTTAAGACATTCTGATAAATAAACAATATTTAATACATCTTTCTGAAAGCAACTACCTCCAAAGCCTAGAAAAATATTTTCAGAAATATTAAATAAACTACTGCAATTTAAACACATTAATAATTTAAATCGATTATTACCAAATAAAATCAAAAGAGTGATTTTGTTTAAATTTTATTTTTGTATTATTTTACAAAATAATTAATCATAATATTAAAAAGTAATGTAAACATTAATTAAAATTTTTTTTTTTTTAATTGCATTTATTAATAGACAAATTTATTAAAAAAATTTCATAATCCTAGTGTTTTCTTTTTTAATTTTTTACAAAACAAATAAATTTTAAATGCAGAAAAACTTAAGAATTTAAAATAGTTAACTTTAATTCAGTTTAATAAAATATTGATTCTAGTTGCATTGGAAAAAAATTATTATATTACTCTAACAAAATTTAATTAATTAATTAATTATTAAAAATAAATTTTTAAGCTTTTCAATTGTAAAGTGAAATCAACATATATTTATGTATTCTTTAAAGTAGATTTCAAGCTCAATTTTCAGTTATTTTGCAATATTTATGATATAATTTACAAACGAATAAAGTTTATAATTTCAAAATGTTTGAAACAAATACTTATATTTTATTTTTAAATAATTGATCATTTGAGGATTTTTATAAGTTAGATTAAACAAACAATTTAAGTTAAATATTTTTTTCTGAAAACATACCCACGCTTGCAGTGAGAAACTTGTTTCCAATTCTACTGTCTGTACCTATACCATGAGCTACTTCACTGACATCAGCACCAGTAGCTTCACAAATTGCTGAAATTGAATTTATGGATGATATTCTCTGAGCTAAAAAAGCATTAGCAGCCTGGAAGAAATCAAAATGATCTAAGTTATATTTAAAACATAGCACTTTAAGATTTATATTTTTATTTATAACTTTCAGATTAAAAAAATTAAGGTTATTATTATTTTTTAATAATATTTATGCATTGCACATAATATATACTTTATTATAATACTAAAAATCAATTTTTTTTTCCTTTATATTAAGTGGTGTATAAATTTGTAAGTACCATGAAAACAATACATAAGATGTTAAAAAATGCAAAAATTAAGCAATATTTTATTTTTCTTCAATATTTCAATTCTTATAACTTGTTTAAAAGTTTGTAACTGTTCAAACGCTTCAATGAAAATAACTTCATCTTTGTAAATAAATTTATTAAAGACATTTTAAAATGAGTGAGAAAAAAATTATTTTCATAATTATTTTTGAGCTTTAAAACAAAAATATAATTCTTACCAACTTTGTAAGTTCCGAAGACCAAGTATTCATTGTTAGAATTTTTTCTTCCTGTATCCAATGTTTATAAATGCTGCATAGTGCTTGAACTGCTTTATTGCCTTCTTCTGTCTGATCTCCTCCAATTAAAATGCGATCAGGATATAACAAATCATTAATAGCAGATCCTTCTGCTAAAAATTCTGGGTTGGATAGAACCTATAAATAATACATTCTCTTTTAAAATAAAATATATCAAATTATAAACTATCTAGATGTCAAATTAAATAAATTTTATAGTTTTTTTTTTATTTGAATCAAGATTAACAAAAACTATATAAAAACATTCTTCAATTCAATATTTACAGTAATTTATAACAACAAAAAAATTTATAATGTGGAATAATTGTAGATAATAGTTATGTTTCATAATAATTATTTAAAATTTTATTTATAATTTAATTACTTGATATCAGTAAGCCAACATGATTATGAATGAATGGATAAATTTTTCATTTATTAAAAAAAAATAGTAAAACAAATCAAACACCAAAATTTAATTTAAATCATTTCTGTAAATTTAAAATTTGTATATAAAGTTAACAGATTTTAAATAAACATTCACATAAATTAAAATATTTCATCCATGAATTGTTTGTCAAATGCCATAATTTTATAATTTCATTTTACTGTTTTTACATACTAAAAATATATTTTAATAACTGTGTACTTCATGATGAATAAATATTTTTTGCAGATTAAAATTACACAATATAAATTGCACTATATGAGCTTTGTGAACTTTCTCTGAGTTCCTAAATACAATTGTTGCACTAACTTTTCATTACATCTCTCTCATAGCAGCCACTCAATAACTTTCACTGTCTTCGAACACAGAGTTTGGTTCTCCCAGTGCTTATTGGTTTATATTGCAATTCTTTAAATTTCATATTAAATAAAATAAAGTAATGATTCCTGATTATTCATTTTCTTGTTGATTCTACAGTTTAATTTTCTATTACATTTTGAAGCAGTCTCTCAGCTTGCTATATACATAATAGCAACTGATATACAGTCATTATACAATTCAAACAGAAATTATAAAAGCTTACTCACTTGGAATGATACCCCAGGTTTAGTATTGGCTCTTAAAATACTATTAATGCTTTCTGCTGCTCTAACAGGAACTGTACTTTTTTCTACCACAATTTTATTACTTTTTGCGATTTCCGCTATTCTTCGTCCAGCAGCTTCAATGTATCTTAAATCAGCAGCACGACCCTGAATAAGATGTCATATTTGCAAAAACATATAAGTCAGTTTAAAAATTAAATAACAAATTATTATTCATTTATTACATAAAAATAATCAGAAATTTCAAAAACAATTTACATACCTTTCCAAATCCAAATGTCTTGGTCGGAGTATTTACAGAAATAAAAATTAAATTTGATTCTTTAATAGCTGTATCAACATCAGTGGTAAAGAACAAGTTGCGACCTCTACATTCCTTAACAACTTCATCTAAACCTGGCTGTAAGTATTGAAAGAAACATTTTTTTTATTTCATTTCATTAATTTTGAAACAGGAATTGTTTATTTTAAAAACAATTTTCATGTTATAATGATAATTTATTCAAAGTAAGAAAAAAAAAACATGAGAATTGTCAATATGTAATAATAAATTTAAATAAATAAAAAATAATAATTTAAAAACAATTTGTTAAACTTAGTAATACTTTATTGTAATTAAACTTTTAAAGAATCTAGTAAATCATAATTATATAAACTAAATTATCATAAAATCTTATTTTTATATGCATAATTTTAATTATTAATTTATAAATATTTATTAAGTGAAACTTGAATAATGAATTTTGCAGTTTTTCTACAATATTAAATATACAATTTTCAACCTATTATTATTAAAAACCAACTGCTAATGAATGGAATGAAATATATGGATTTAAATGGAGTGAGGAAATATAATAATTTGTTATAGATAGTAGCTTCTCGCTGCACTACCTATCATAATCCTTTTGACAATATAATAATTACTGTTTATCCATTTTTTACATAACTTGAATAATTAGATTAAAATTAAATATTAATTTGCTTTTATATGTGCTATTAGCTTTATAATCAGAATTTATGCATTATAGGAAAGAATGATTTTTAAAAGGGGGGGGGGAACTTATCTATCATGCATAATTCTTATCTTATTTTGATGCTAGTACCAGTACAAATTTTCAACAATATAATAAATAGCAATAATATTTAATTTTTATTTATTTATTTCACTAAAAAGTATAAAATATATTTCACTTTCTCAATTTTTATAAAAAACAACTAAAACTTACTTCATAAACTGGCAATTTATCAGAATTCCATGCTTTTATTCTTGCTTCATTTTTGTCTGTAACTACTACTTTTATGCCAGGACATTTCAAAGCAATAACACTACAAGTAGGACCTCCAACATATCCAGCACCAATACAACAAATCTGTTTGATTATCATCCCTGAAATAACTAAATAAAAAAGTACTATTATAAAAAATTGTAAATTTAATCTAATCATAATAAAAGCACCAAAATTAAGACACTAATTCAAAAATTATTTACTAGTTCTACAAATGTGTATTTCTAAAAAAAAATTAAATAAATGTATAATATAGTTGTTATTTTTTATTGTCCATAAAATGTTATCTCATAACACTTAAATATATAATCTTAGATAATTAACATAAATATTCTTTTCCCTGCGAACACAAAATAATATTTCGGCAAAAAAATTCAATATTATCCCTAAAATACATTACAATTATTTTCAGGAAAATAGAGGTTTAATAACAAAATTATCACTGTACTTGAAACTGAGATAAAGCATGCAGCATAAATTAAATATAACAACAACAGAAATGAAGCCCTTAAATTTACTCAGTAACAAAGAGATATCCCAATAAAACTACCTCAATTATAAATATTAAACTCATGTCCTATTACCATACAAAAAAATGTTTCATAAAAATAATATGCTAATATCCTGAAAATGAATAGATATGCTATGAATAAACTACATTTGTTTGATAAGGACAATGTTATTAATAATGAATTGAGTTAGAATGAATTTGAACATTCATTGTAATTAAATTTCTCTTGAAAGTGTAACAAATTCACTTGTACCATACTTCTCCTGCGTATTGGGGGCCTGAATAGCCAGCGCTCTGGCACTCGGTACACATATTTCGGGTTCGAGTCCCGGCGGTGCCATGGGTGTTTGCAGTGGTTCGGAATCCACTTTAAACCGTAGGACCTGGTCTGTTTAGCCTAAAGTGTGCACAAGATGACCATAGAGTGACAAACCAAACCAAACCAAGCCTGTGTATTGGATAATATTTTTTATGCCAATTCCGGACCAAGGCTATCTCTATCAACTTCCACTAGTCAGGCCCATCCTGACACATCAAAGATGAGATTTGTCCATTTTTTCTGACTGAGATTTCTAAACATGACAATTTTTTTTTACAGGGTAGGGTTGCTAGTGTTATGCCCAACTTCCTAGTTTGTTGCGGTATAGTCAGTTTGTTGTTTATGACGTCTAATTATACAGGTACCTATGGTTTAAAGTGGATTCGGAACAACTACAAAGAACAAAGGCACAGCTGAGACTCGAACCCAAAACCTGTGGTATGAGTGTCAGAAAGCTAGTCACACAGCTAGCAGGCCCCTTATACATTAGTAATACTTTTTACCAGGTGGGGAAGTCGAGCACTTTTTTAAGGAGTCGGGTATTGGTGTCACTTTCAAAATCGTACTCTCAACTCTTTTATAATTTTTTATTTTTATTTTTCCAAAATTCTAGAACTCATGTTAAAAATAAATATTAAGGAAGCAATTCAATTGTATCTTTTAATTATACAACTAATATCAAAGACAGTTACTGCTTTTACTAGCAAGCAAAGTAAGTGTTGAAAATTGTTTTTTTACTGAGCCTTATAAACATTACCTTGGATTAATATTGAAAGAAATTACAAATACAGTACCTTTCTGCTTAATCTATTCTATAAAACTTTGCTACCTGTTAATTTTGTGAATATTTTTATAGAATATATACATTTTTGTGAGCAAATTTACACTACAAAAATGTATTTTAAATCTGTATAAATATTACATCATAAAAGTTGTAAAAAAAATTTTCTAAAAAATGTTTTTATAGATTGAATTGAATTGAGTTGATTTCACAAATTCATTGAATTTATTTCAACACTCTTTTAAATCCATTAGTAAAAATCATAGTACATAAAATAAAGGAAAGGAATCATAATAAGAAATGTTTTGGTATACTCCCATTTTACTATTGAATAGTGTATACTACAAAAATGAATCATTTAACTGTATAAAATATGCTTAACGACTTAAACTAAATTGACACGATAAAAATCTTTTTATAACTATTTTCTTAAGTCAACTATAACTGGAATATTCCATTTACTGTTTAATTGTTACAAATGAGTTGCAGCATTACTTTTATGTGCTGTGACTTTCAATATATTTCAGTAATAATTATACCATATATTTATACTGATGGATATAAAAAACATGGAATTACGATATTACAAATTTATTTAAATATACATTTAATTAGGAATAATTTTTTGAGAGCAATAATTATGATACCGGCTTTACTACAATATAGGTGATATTTTAACAAATAACATGTGTATAATACATGAGTTAATCCTCAACACAGCTGCAATTAATTTTAATTATTTAATTTAACACAAACTTAGTAATTAAAAAAATAGTAAAACATTTTAATTTACTTTACTCAATTTGAAATTGAAAGCATCGATGCTATCACCAAAAATGACAAACAAAAACAACTGACGTTTAGCGTGTCAAAAAGTTAATCGGTGACAGTGAGGACAAAATATTCTAATAAAAACAAAATTAAATTTAGTACTTTTTTAATGAATAAAATATTTTAAAACTGAAATATATCGTAACTTTTTAATTTAAGGCATGATACTTTTTCGTATTCTTGTTATAGACAAAATATAAATACTTTTTTTTAGATAGTTAAAAATTATCTCTTAACTGTGACTTTACAGTGACCGTTTTAAGAGAGGCTCAAGACAGCCTGTTTGCATCTTTTTTCCCCCTGTCGAATCTGAGTTTTCCCACATGTGTTTCCTTCTTTTTGGTGTAACAGGCTGTAGCTGAGAATGTGGCGATGTGAGCCATTACTTTCATTTATGTGCTGTAATACATTCGTAGTTATTTTTTTTTATTTGCATCAGATATAATCAAGAAATAATAAAAGCATAAAAAATTAATTTTACATGATTAACTTAAATTAAAAGCTTTAAAAAAAAGTGTTTCAAGTTACAGAAGTACTTAAAAAATGAATTTTCATTTCTAATACTAAAAATAAAGGGCCTGGATGGCCGACTGGCTAGCGCTCTGGCGCTCGGTACCACAGGTTTCTGGTTCAAATCCCGGCGGTACCATGGATATTGTAGTGGTTCGGAATCCACTTTAAACCGTAGGTCCCGGTCTAACATGAGCGTTGCGGAGGCATTGTTACTCCACGTCCGTGGCTTATCTTCAAAGTTACACGCGCCCCTGGTTAATGCGAAGTGAGTAACGTATGTGCAGCGCTTGCCTTAAGGCAACAAAGACAAGTGTCTTCCAGTTGCATTAGAACAAAAAATAATGCATAATATCAATTTATTTTGAGGACTTTGGGAAAAATCGAAGGACAAAGAAACACATTCCGTATCCAGGATTCGAACTGAGGTTACAGCGGCCCACAACGTAATGCTCTAACCACTACATTAACACCATGTACTCACTGGTAAATCAGTCACTTAAAGTAATTATTTTAGGGTCTTGTCAAATTTATTTTAGCATTTAATCAATATATACATAAAACAACTTTTGTAAAAAATTTAAACAAAAGAACTATTCTTTTAACTAACTGTTCTATTAACTTTTAAAAGCACTTACTTTAAATTAATAGAGAAAAACAATAACTAATTTTCTGTAAGATGCCTTCGTTAAGATTTATAAATTTCATTAATAAAAGGCGTTACCAAAGGAAATATAGCATATTTTTAGCGTTTTATAGAGTTAGTGATATTGACATAATGAGTTAATGAATTTGGGCAGTATTCTTTAGTGGATTTCTTTCGAAGTTGCTTGAAAAAACTCGAAATATCTTTTTTGTGACACGTGCCTTGAAAGAAATTACATGGAAAATTAAAATCCTTCCACAAAATCTTACGTATAGAACGCGATGATAGAAGAGTGGAATTTCTGCTTTTATGTTATGGTAATTGAACTTAGTTTTTCCCTAAATAAATGTATTTATCTGGTATATATTTTAATGGCAGTTATCTTTAGTTTTTTATTGTTTTGCTTATGCCTATTTAAAAAAGGCAGTTTAAAGGTGCTCTTTGAAAGCTTACACAATTGTGAAAATCTTCTAAACATATGTGTTTAAATACACGGTTGTATTCAGACCCCAAAATTTTACAATAAATGTTTATATCTTGTATAAATAAATTCCCAGAAAACCATAATTACTATTTTAAATTAGTTTAAATAAGCAAAAACTAAAAAATGAGAGTTTCAGTATTATACTAACAGATTGGGGATGGAGTATATTATGTGAGTATATATATTTACTATGTTGACTGTAATGCTAAGGCTGAAATTATAATGAAGGCGAGTTACGAAGATACATGACTGAAAAATGATAGAACATTCATTTTTGCACCCCACTGACTGTTTAACTTGAGTTTGGAACTACAATTTTCGTAAAAATCTTTAATCTCGATAAAACTTTTAATTCAAATTCTACATCAATTTATTCGATTCAATACTAATTTTTAAAATGAGTGTAATTTATCTTATCTCTATAATAGCTATATGTAATATTTTACACTTTATGATATTGATGGTGAGTTTCACGGTGAGTATTAACCGCGTAAAAATTCATACAATATTAAGGAGCAATTTACTTTGATGAACTGATTAAATTGACAGTTTCAAATATTTCAAATAACATAGACTTTCCAATTTTATATATAAGTATTAGCAAACTGTAAACTCTGAAGAGTAGCAAAATGCAGCATTCAAGGAAAAAATACCATTAAAATAACGTATCTCAAGTATTGCCTCATCTGCCAAGTGCTGCAAGAAAACCACAATTTATTTGTAAAATATATGTTATGAACAAACTGTTAAGTCCTTATGGGGTGAAGTGGAATGGTAATAAATGGAAATGGCGACAAATCAATGTGTGTCAACATTTAAATTCATACTTGACGTAACTAATATGCTTGTCGTATGAATTTTTGAAAATTCCGAAAGACAATCACAAAGAGTATTGATATTTTCCATGAATAAGAAGATATTAATAATTTCTTTTATAACAAACAGTGATTTGTGTAGAATATCTTATGAGAGACCTATCTAAAAAGGGAGAAAATATTTTATGAATATCTTACGAGGTCCTGTCATTTATCATGGCGTTCCTGTAAGTGAAATTGGGAGTGACGAGTTTGAAATTAAAAGCTCTATTATTATTGGTGGCATAGTTAGGATTTAAGTTATTACTGGAGATAATAATTGTTTGGGGGAATTTGGGGCATCCCCTCCACGAGGTCATGTGCCCGTTATAGCCACAGTCAATAAATGTTAAATTTGGAATGATAGTTTGAATGTGGAAGTCTTTATGAAAATGATTTTCAACGGATTGGAAGCATTTTGGCAATGATGAGTGATTAAAAGAATGGCACAGAAAACAGGTGGATTTCCCCAAACGTTTAAATAATTTTTTTTTCCATTGCAATGGTTAGGAAGAGCTATTAAGAGTCAGTATTGTTCGATTTTAGACATTCTATAAAAATTGACTGCTAGACGACTAGTTTGTTCTTTATTTTACCACTAGTTAATTAATTAATATGAGATTCCCTTGTTCGAGAAACGCAATTATTATTTCGTATTTGGTAGTGGTTATCGATAATTCTTTTAAAATAGCTATTAATAGAGGATCATCTTTATTAGATATATTGTACAAATTTAAAGAGTTGTTTTTTTCGTAACTAATGTATGGGTTTTCTTTATATTCATCATTCTTGAAAAATTATTTAATCTATATTTCTGAGAATTTAATAACATTTTCTTCATTATTAATATTGTGTAAATTTTCTAGTAGATATTTTAAGACTAAGATTTTCCTAATCATTAGGGAGGGTGTTCGATAGCTCGGTCACAAAAATAAACTCAAGTAAAAAACGTGGACTGTATTAATTAATCTCCTTTATTTAGGCAGCCAACAAGCTCGAAGATGGACTGCCACACGCAACCTTTCTCGTTGGTTACACTTATTGAACTCTTTTACTTCTGCAGCCATCAAGCTCGAAGATGCACAGCCACACAACCTTTCTCTTTGGTCGCTGAGTTTCAACTCATTCTTACACTCTTTTTTCTCTCTCCCGTCACCTCCCCCTGCCAGACACCCCCCAGACAGGATGTTTTTCTGGACATAGGGCGTTGACCTCCCTATGCAGGGGAACCTGGGTTTCGACGTAACAGAGTGGGAGGGAATTTTGAGCAGTTGAGTGGACATTATTAGGTGTAAGGTTTTCAAGATTGTTAAATTTATTTTTGATATTGATCAGGGTAGGATTAATATCAGGGAATTGATTTAGTATTTAGTTTTTAGGTGATTTAATAAAGGGAATTTCCTCTTCTGATTTATTGAGACATTTATTAGTGAAGTGAGTAGAATAATTAGTTAATTGGCGTGCACAGTAGTACTGTATCTGTTCCTACAGAGCTTATCTTCTTTGATTCATTCGTTGAAACACGTTCATCACTTCCTCTCTGAATTCAGGATGCATTAAAAATTGATTTGTTTTATTCTTAGACAAAAATTCTTCCAAATGTGCAATCTTTCTGCTTTGCACATCCAGATTTTCAACGCATTGCAAATAATTTGGATCGGTTGTCAATATTGTAAGATGATTCTGGAATGACAAAAATTAACTGCTGTTGAGTATTTTGTAAGATATCGTTTCCGAGAAAGTTTTGAAAAGAAGTGATTTACGATACCCACATTTTCACGTCATGATTTGGCTTGTTCTTAAGCACTTTTGCTCTTTCGAGTTGTGCGTGTCAGTGCGAACCAGTTTCATAAGCGTACACTTTGAAATATGAAGATATATATCTGGGGTTGTTTTTTCTCTTATTGTACAATTTATTAAGTATCGAAATATTTGTTTAATTATTTTGATTGCATTTTATTTTATGATAGACAATGACTTATCAACATTAATATTTAGAGAATAAATATATCAAGATCATTCAAACGTATCAATTTATTTATAGTTTTCCAAATTACTAAATAACTCTAAAGACTAATAATGCTACGATTAAGATTATGAAACATTACATGTTTCAAATGAGACACGTGCTCTAATGAAGAACTTTTTAAAAAAAGTGTATTTTAAATACAGATTTCCTTAATTCTAAAAGAATATGCCTATCATTAGACAATTATCTCATGATCATCAAGACATGTTGTTACATACCAGATTAATTAGAAGAAAACGGCAAACATCTGTATTTCAGTATAGTTAATAAAAATATAATCGAAAAGTTGCGCTATATTTAGAACTGTACACATGTATAGATAATACCCAATTTAAGAAATGTGATAAGAAAACTAAACAAAAATATAACATGCTATGAAAGGATGATTGATTTTGAACAGCAATTAAAAGTTACTAACACTTTTTATAATTAAAAGCAATAAATTTGAGTTACTAAATATAACACTTTTTATAATTAAAAGCAATAAATTTGAGTTACTAAATATAATACTTTTATTAGAACGGAATTACTTAGATAATATTCAATTTACAATTGAATAATTAAAAAACGAATGGACTTACTATTATGTGAAGAAGATAATTAACCATAATTCAAAATCGGTATATTCAAAGACAATTTGATAAATATTTAAAACAAAATTCTATCCAATCTGTATATTTTAAAACTTTTTAAATTTAGTGAAATATTAAATGCACAAATATAAAATAACAAAATGACTATATTGGTGAAAGAAAAATGGAACGCGGTTCCCTACGAAATTTGGCAGTAAGATAAACAACCACTTCCCTAAATGTTATAGAGAAATTCCCTTTTTACAAAGATCACTAGTTCTCTCTAGTGTTCCAGAATTTTTACAAAAGGAGCATTCCTCTCTTTAATGACTTGAATTTCTTATTAGTACGAATATCGAAACTAAGTCTTCCTTAAAAATTAATTATATAAAAGCGGTATTTGTTGTTGCTGTTTTCCGTTAATAAACATTCAATCATCTTATTTATAAAAACCATCCTCACCATGCTGGGGTAAGACTGAAAGAATATTTTGTGTAAATAATAATGATGAAACCGCATGTTTTAATATTGATTGAAAGTTTTCCTAATATTGATATTTCTTTTAAATAGCATATAGTTACTTTTATACAATAAAGTTGAAACAAAAATACAATTTTTATGGACATTATTATTAAAAAAATCAGTTGATTTCTTTTTGTGTAATAATATTTGTGAATGTTGTTTAAACATTTGTATTGAAATATAAATGATTGAAATTTAAATTTGTATTGAAATATCCACATCCGAAAGTTTTCTTTCATAAATGCAGTGATAGATTTCTAAAGTTAAAATCTATGTTTTTATAAAAAATCTATGTAACTTAAAATCTATGGGTTTTTTTAAATTAAAAAATGTTCTCAGTTTGTACTCCTGAACTCTATTTGATAAATTTTTCTTACAGGGCAATAAGTCGGAGATTTTTTCATAGTAGTAAAGCATATCTGGCAGTTAGCAGAAGTTCGGCTTTAGGAAAATTGAGAAAATCTACTGGCTATTCAGTATCAAATTGTAAAAAGGCTTTAGAAATGTTTCCGGATGATATTTCTAAAGTAGGTATATTTTATTGTATTAAAGTGCATTTTATTATATTTCATTTTATTCAAATAAATTTATTTCTCCAAGAGGATAATTTAAATTTGAAATAACTTATTATAAAGTTAAAGAAATCTTGTAAGTTAAATAAGTAAATTTTATTAATTTATACATTTTTAAGCAGAGGTGGATAGTTGTCAATATCGAGGGCAAGCAAGGAATCTGGAGTTCAGCATTTGTGAAGGAATCAATATAAAATTTAGATTTCTTATTCTTATATAAAAAAATTATTTTTATTTTATTAATTTTTATTTTTCCTTTCAAACTTCTGGAACTCTCCAATTATAACCATCGATTGCATAGTACTGATTTTGGCAATCTCTAAGGTGTAATAAATAATTCATCATAGTAACTATTGAACCTTATGTCAGAGGGTTATTTTATCAAAACTTTTGGCAGAAAATGACATCTAGGGAAGAAGGGAAGGGGGACTTATAATTTATTTTAAATTTAGTTCAGTTATATATATATATATAACTGAACTAAATGTTCTGGACACTTGTGCAAATACTATGCCTTTAAGTTTGTAATAAATACTTTGTTAGTGTAGAAGCTGTGTTTATAGATATAAAAATTCAATAAAAGTTACTGAATTTCTTAAAATTTTTTCTAAATTCATTTGTAAAGATCATAGTAGGAAGTCAGTATAAAAGTTCGAGTCAAGAGTCAGAAATTTTTGTGGTTCATTTTCCATCACTTGTGATTTTAAGTTCTATTAATGATTTTTTGTATTTTGAGGATGTTGCCTTAAATTTTTATAATTTGATTTGATTATTCTAATGCTTTTAATTATCTTATTCTGTTCTTTTTGTTATAAAAATTAGCTGTTATTAACAAACAAATAACAGCTAATTTTTAACAAATAGATGTTATTATTAATTTTAAGCCTCCATTTGTTTCAGAAATTCAAAGTAAAACAGTTTTTAATTATGTTTAATTAAAAAGTTTAAATTCCTTTTTAGGCAGAGGAATGGCTTCATGCTGAAGCAAAACAGCAAGGTTGGGCAAAGTGGTCAAAAATACAATCCCGGTCTGCTACACAGGGTCTAGTTGGTGTCTTTTCTAAAGATAAAATAGGAATTATGGTTGAAGTAAGCAGTTTTTAAATAAGCAGCATTATTTTAATTTGTTAATTCAATTTTTATCCATTGAATTTAAAGTTGCATCTTTGCCTCTATAAACTATTTATTTTTATATATAAAGGATGTCCTAAAATACATAACCATTTCTTGCCTGGGGCATTATTTATTATTATTAAAAAAAGGCTTGATTGTTGAAAGCATTCTACACTGGCTTAAATTTTATGTATTGTGTCTTTAGTATTTAAAAATCATTATTGATTTAATGTGTTATATTTATAATTTTTATTTTCTTTGCTTACACCATAATAACTATCTATCATTTTGTAATTCTTTTTTTCCATATTTCATTAATAAATAGATACAAAAAAAAATTATCCTGTGATTATAGACATTGATTAAGAGTATTAAAATTATTTTTATGAGTAATAGATAACTAATATTAAATTTGAGTGGTTTTATAAAAAAAACATATTGATTTTTTGTTTTTAGTAAACATTTTAAATGTCCCATATGTAAAAAATACTGTATAACAAATTAAAAATGTATGTATGTGGGACATAATATATTGGTACAAAAATCAAAAGGAAGACAAATGAATTAAAAACATGATTAGCTTGCATGACAAAACCACCATAACATTCATCATACATAAACCTTTTAAGTGATTCACATTCAATCCCCTTAAAATTGTTCAAATCATTTATATATATATATATTGAGGTGTTTAACTTACATTAACTTCTAATTAAATTGTTTATATATTTCAAATTATTTTGAGAGTATTAACTTAAGATGTAAAGTAAAGTTCTGTTAATTTTAAGTACATTAAAAGTTTTGAAAGTAAAATTATTTTTTATCACCATTTTCTTTTAGAAAAATTAACTTAAAAATATACTCTGTTTTATTGATGTAAAAACATTAACAATGCATTGACTAACAGATAAATATAATGCTGTCTACAAATGCAACCTTTTATTTTATTACTAAATTTATTCCATGTTTTTTTACTATGATGTTGTTAATACCAAATAATTTATAGTAATTGAACTAATACTTCAATCATCTGTAATAAACAATAAAGATTAACTTTGAAAAGAACTAATTTTGTACTAAATTTATTAATAAAAAAAACAAAAAAAAAAACATCCCAGGTTCATACTTGAGCAATTTTATTAAAAAGATTTTTTTTTTAATGAATGCATTATTATTTTCCGGTGTATGTTTTTACATTCATTTTTTATATTTGTATTTGTTTATATTCATCTTATTCACTTAATATAAAAATATAAACTGTTTCGAATTTGTGTTCTATAGCTATTTTCAGCAATTGTAATTTGGTTTGTTTTTATCTCTTTCTCCATTCACTTATATAACAATAAATATTTTTGGCAGTAAAAGCATGCATATAAATTAAATATTTTTATAAAAAATAATTGAAATGAAGACAGACTGTGCTGGGAAGTTTACATATATTTTGATAATTTTAATCTTTATGTAATTTTGTTTTTTTTATACATGATAATTAATTGTTTAAAAAATTAATTAGAATCTTTTCTGATTACTTACAGATGATAGGTTGCCTATAGGTATAATCTGACATCTTCTTTTTATATGTAACTTAACTAAAGAATTATAAATGACATCAAGGAACAATGTTTTAGAATTGATATGATTTAGATGAATTTAGTGTTCTAAAAGGATACAAATATGCCTCATATTTTTTCTTTCCACTATAAAATGTAATTGGTTTGTAAAAAAACTCTTCCATTTCACTAATGAATTATTTTATTATTTTAGGTCAATTGTGAGACAGATTTCGTTGCAAGAAATGCTGAATTTCAGCAGTTAGTTGGAAATATATTATCTGGTTGTGCAAACCACATCAATGCATACCCTGCAACTGAAAGTATAACAAAAGTAGCTAATATTTAATTCTTCAATGTGTATGCTAATTTTGCAGTTTTATATTTATGCTGTGCAAAATTAAGTAAATTCTTTAAACTTTGTGGCAGTTTTTTTTTTATTATTAATTTATTTTTAAAATGAATAATTCTAATAGATAGTTAAATTGGGATATATAGTTGGTGTTATTTAATTGTGCTTGTTAGTATGCTTTTCTTTTACAATGCATCCATTTTTATAACTTCTAGCATTGTTCTTGATGGAAGGTTAATTTTTTTAACGTGTTCATTATGTAATATTTTTAATTTCAAATTTTCTTTTAAATTAAGAATATTATAATTTTGAAATAATAATTGTTTAAATACAAGGTAAACAATTGTCTATTTATCTTTTTTGTTTCTTATAAATTCTTATCTTCTGAATGTTATGTTTTCTTAACTTTTTATTTTATATCTTCAATTATTTTGCAATTAAAAAAATATTTCAAACTATGTTGTTATTTTGTGCTTGTGTGGTATTTTGATTTTGTTTAATTTATTTTATTACATTTTTTTTTTAGAAAGTGCTGGATGAAGCTCAACTAAAAGATATCAAGTGTAACACAATTACAATAAATGAACTTGTCAATTCTGCAATCAATAAATTTAATGAAAAGACAGTGGTTAAAAGAGCAGTATGTTATAAAGTGAAAGATAACATTAGCTTAGGCAGTCTTTCACATCCCACTACTGTATGTCCCAATTTGGAAGGAGCATTATTAGGTAAGAAACAATGAAAATAATTTTTAAAAAGTTAATTTCAATCTTGAAATTGTTACTATTTTCACAACACCATATTTGGTTTTTTTTTTTTTTTTTTTTTTTTTTTATTAACACCATTTGTGTCTAATTTGCAGAATATGCATTAAAAAACATCAGACTTTCATGGTGCAAATTATAGGTCATTTCATACAATTTGTAGACATTTTTTTACTAATGTTTCATAATCTTGTTTATGTTATACCATCATCTTAAAATAACTCCCCCCACACACACACAAATTCTTTTCTTTTTTTATTATTAAAAACAAACAAAAAAAAATAGTTGGGGATGATTGAAGAAATTCAGACTTACATTAAAAGTTGACAAAATATGATGTGTACCTTACATTGATATGTGTTTGTGAATAAAAAACCTAGAAGGAAAATATACTTAAAAACTCTTTATAAAAGACCAAATTAATGATTAACTTTGTTACTGATCAAGGTTTTAATCTTTCTTGTAAATGGGAAGATTAAAAAATGTTGGCAAAATCCTGCCTATTTTATTATCCTTTTTTCCAATTTTCACTACATTACATTTATAACACAATATTTTTATACACTTGTGGCATTAAAATTAAAAACAACAACATTTAGTTTCTTTTATATCATGAGCATAAAAAGCAGAACTTTGTTAGTATATGGTTCTTTAAACAATGTGCTAATTCCCATGGATCATACAGGATCTTTTAGTCCTTCAGGCCAAAATTATGTCTGCAGATTCTAAGGAGGAAATTCCAGTATATATTTGTTTGATATGTAATAATTATATGTATTGATAAATAATTTTTGAAACATACTTATGATTTCTGTATGTTCGAAAGATTTTAACAATTTAGTTTAAATTAATATTTTCCTAGATTGATAATAAATTAAATTTAATAGTAATTTGATATGTAGTGTAATCTAAAAAAAGAACTTCTTTTATTCCAGGGAAGTATGGGACGCTATTAGTTTACAAAAATAACAGTAATGAAGAAAGTGTCAAAAATGTGAGCCTCGGTGTATGCCAACACATAATTGGAATGAATCCTTCAGCAATTGGTGAATTGACAGAAAATGATATAAAAAGTTTCAATCAAGTATCAAATGTTGAAGAAAATAATGTAGAGGCAGTAGCAGAAAAAGAGATTAAAGAAAATACTGGTGAAAATCCTGATGAGTCTGAAGAAAAAACCGAAGGCCAAGATACTCTCGATACAAATTTGAATGATAATGAAGACACAAGATTACTCTTTCAACCCTTTTTACTGGATACAAATGTAACTGTTGGAGAAATTGTTTACAAGGATGGACTGGAAATTGTTGATTTTGAACGATTTGAATGTGGACAAAATTCCGCTGAAAATATAGAAGTTAAAGAAGCTTCAAGCATTAGCATTTAATTCTAAATTATGAAGTTTCTTTGTTATAAATTTATTCTTTAGTATTGAAACAAGTTAAACTATTAAAATATTGTAAAAAAAGCTTATAATTTAAAAAAATGTTTTTATAAATTATTCTTTTAATATGCGCTTTAATTATACTAATTTTATCAAAAAATTATTGATATATGAATACTGTTAACATGCTGAAAGCTCCATTTGTAAATTCTGAATCAATAAAAGCTTTTTATTATTCAGCCCTTAGCTCATGTTTTAAATTTAATATATAAATATATATACTATCTAAATTAATTTATTTTTATATATAAATGTGTTAAATATATAATATCCAATAAATATATTTCATAATAAAAAATCTATGCCAAAATCAAGAGTCCCGTAAACTAAAAATGGATTATAAAATTATATTTAAAGAATTAAATTATCCTTTAAAACATTTTAATTTTTGATATGTTCATTAATTATACTTTTTATTGCTTGCTTTTATATTTACCAATATGCATTTAAAAACATTCTGTTTCGAAAAGGACTACTACTTTTTTTTTTAAACTTAATAAGTTGTATTTTACTTTTTTGTACTTTGTTACTTATCTACAAATATATTTTTTAATGTACATCTTAAAAACTTGCTGTCAATTTAATAAATGTTTGTGGGTAATTAAAAAGAAAAGTATCCATAAGCTTACTATTCATAAGAGTACTAAAGTTGTAAAAATTAAATTGTGTTATGATTGTTTCGAAAATTTACTATGAATTTGTTACTAATTTAAAGCATTAAAATACTGTATTTAGAAAGAAATAAACTATAAATGTTATAAAAAAAATCTTTCTTTACTGAAATTTATTTTGTTTTAGAATGCAACTTATTTATATAACAGTATGATATTAAATTATTTTGGTTATTGTATAAAATGAAAATTGTTTTATGGTCTTGATACATGACTCCTCGTTCATTGTTTGAAAAAAAGTAAAAAAGAAGAAATGATTCTTTTGGCCAAGTTTGTGTTACTTATAAATAATTTTCATTATTTAATCCTACTGTTATAATGGTGTTTAATTTGCTTTTTTTTTTTATGAGTATTTGAAGTGTATAGTGATAATTTAATATATTTTTATTTTAAAAAAAAAATTATCAACTATCTCTGATAGTATGAAGAAGTTTTGATAAA
This sequence comes from Caerostris extrusa, assembly GCA_021605095.1. Lineage (NCBI taxonomy): Eukaryota > Metazoa > Arthropoda > Arachnida > Araneae > Araneidae > Caerostris > Caerostris extrusa. Next base: position 149,800 of record BPLR01012495.1, read on the forward strand.
TCATCATATTGTTTACTAATTTAAGAATGGACAAAGTTAATAAGTTAAGTGAAATAATAGTAATGATAAAATAACTATGCATGATCTAATGTAAATAAAGTACCTTAGTGGCAAATTTTGGAAGATAATAGTAAAATTTTCTCTTAAAAGTTGTAAAATATCAATTAACAGCAATTTGCTCATCTGGATATTACAAATTCTCTCACCTGTATGCCAGACATAAACAATGTGACGTTTTTTCGCTAGCTGTTTAAGCAGCTAATCGTCAGAAAGGTAGTACTGTTCATCGGATTTCTTTCTCCAAGGTTACATGAAAGTAAGATATTTAAAATAGTGCTTACAAATTTACTATACAGTCAATATACATCCTCCAAAATTGCATTTTTTTATTTAATTATAAAAACTGAGATGCTGCAATATTTTTAATGAAAATCGCAATACAAAAGTGTACATACGCTTCAAAGGAAAATTAATAAAATTGATGTTATGGAAAATTACTTAATATAGTTTAAGTTGCCCTTGTGAATCAATCACGACTTGTAATCTTCTGCTCATTGAACCTAGATAATGTATAGGTATATATATACACTAGCAATGGGAAGATCGAGGAAAAGTAAGTGTAATATGGGTTGGTGTTTTTGATGATAATGTTTCAATTGTTGTCCAAGATCCAAATGATAAAAATTTTGGATCTGCTATCTAAGGTAATAGAACATAGGTTGGGTTATTTGATATTAAAATCTCCAAGAACAATGCAGGGGTTGGAATTTGATATCCAACAATGGCAAGATCATTTTATTAGGGAGATACACTGTGATAGGTTGTATTCATTTTCAGAATGAAGATTAAGGAAAATTCTGCTAGCGCAAGTTGAAGTGCAGGAATGCCTCCAAGCTGCACTCATGGTAACGAGCGTCAAAAAGCTTGACTAAGAGTTCCACAATCAATAGGTATCAATTACCTATATGATCTAGGCTAGGTATCATTACCTATATGATCAATAAATTGGGTATATGAATATTCACTCTAGCGTTGTTGGTGAGTATTCGATATTTACTTCCATGGGCGTGTACACTAATTCTGAAATCTCTTAAGTAAAAGAAAACTTGAAGGGGAGAAAAATTTGATCAACCAAGGTTCTTTGGCTACTATACTCTTATGTTCCATTGTCAAATATTTAAATTTGTTATAAAAAATAACGGAGTAAATTTAATAAATTAAAAATTCGAAAGCACTTGTTTAGTACTTCTAAGATGCAAATGGTGCTGTTAGATTGTTTGAAAGTGTTTAAACAGATTCTTGGAAGGATTTCGTTTTTAATTGGCTGATGCCTTTAGTCCTTTATTGTTTTTTTTGCTTTATCTAAGTTACTTTATATTGAATTAAAAGTTAAGTTTTACTGAGTTACTTCAAATTGAATTTTACTTTTGCTGGTGCCTTTGGGGGTCCTTCGTTTCTTTATGATTTAATTAGAATGAACAGAGGTTGAATTTGAAATTTTGGTCTCTTCTTTCTTCAGATGTTATAACTATCCTATAAATGATAGGACGTTGGTACCACAGGCTTCAAGTTTAAATCCTGGCTATGGTATGGATGTTTGTTAGTGGTGCGGGAATCCATGTTAAACTGTAGGTCTTGGTCTAATTAGCCCAAAGTAAGGGGGAAAATGACTAGAGCGACAAATCAAACCTATAAAAGATAAAACTATTTAGCGATTTAAATTTTCAGAATTGTTCCTCCGTTTTCTCTTGGCACTTTGTCAATTGTTTCATGTGTTTCATCATATTAAATGAATTTGAATGTTTTGGCTGTACATGGAGTAAATAATGTCGCATTGATCACAGGCAATACAATTTTGGACTGTTGGGTGTATACAAGAAAAATAGTTATTGTATTGATCGTTGTTTATCAAAACAGAAAATCTTCAATCGATTTGGATATAATTTAGTGTGTTCTAGAAGTATGGTTTCTAATATATAACCAGCAGTAGTGCAGATGTATTATAGAGACTTTTGTTATCTACAAACCATGTAACTCTGTAACATAAAAGCTTTTTCCATCTTCAAGTTCGCCAGCTAATTCTCTGGGTTTCATATCAATCAGGATGTTGGGGACCAAGAACTCGTAGTTATATTTTTTTGGATTAAAAGATGCTTTGATGAGAATATTCACTATATAGCTTTTATATTGGTTAGTTATTTGGAGGTATCATATTTTGTTATGATAAATATTTTACCCTACCTTGTAATATACCTGTTTATATGTTTTAATGTGAGCTTAGAAAAGAAGATGTCTTTTATGATTTTTGTTTGTACCCCGGGAATTACTCCATTCAGTATTGCAAAAGTAATGACAAAAGACTGAGTGCCGTGTTGAGATGCAAAAGTGGAAATTTGTGAAGACATGATGCTTCACTTTGAAATGTAGTTCTTAGGAAGAGCTAAAATTGAGTTGAAGGCAGACTCCGCCCGGAAAACTAGAATAACAGACTACTCAAAATGCAGACCATCTTAGTAAACATTGAAAAATAATTACTAAATTATAATACCAAAATTTATGAAAAAGAAAAATTGGTTGATTACCTGAAATGGAGACTAATACAATTAAAAAAAAAAAAAAAAAAAAAAGAAATGTTATGAAAAAATAAAAAAAAACACTTAACACAGTGAAACTGAATAAATAAACTTTTAGAAAAAAGACAAACAAATCACCATCAACTTTGAGCTTCTCTCACTCAAAAGACCTTAACCATAAAAAGTCTTGATAAGAAGTAACAAATGTTTTCCAAAATTTCTGTTAATTATTTCTTTCTTTTAAATTCATTCTCTGATACAATTATTTTCCACTGCAAATTATTCTGATACAATTATCTTTATTGCACTTTTTATATTCAGAAAGTTACATTACATTTAGAACTCGGTAAAATCGTAGTTTATAGAACAAGGATTTTTTTTTTTTTTTTTTTTTGTCGCTAACTTTGTGCCAAAATATGGTTCGTGTTTTGAAATACTATCAGGAGCGAAGTGGAATTTGAAGAAAAACGGTAAAAAAGAATGGCTTTAATGAAATTTTAGAGCATGAAACAATAACATTTACAAAATATTTAATGTATTTACCTCTGGTCTGAAAGCATGATAAATGGATGCTGGAGGACAAGATGAAGGTTAGCAAGGATCAATGGGGTTTATATGCGTCTTTTATATCAATATACGTATTATTTTATGTCCATTGTATACATAAATAAAAATATCCTAAAACGAATTTTTTGGGATACTTTTCTGTATAACTTTCACCATGCGATCTCTGCCAGATAGTGATCATATTAGTGGGTCACTTTTCATTTGTCGTTTAAGTGAATTTCAGGCTTTATGTATGATCAAGGGTCTCCAGTCGTGTTGGTGTGTGATCCTGTTGGATCTTTTAAAATGATGCGAACGATTAGCAGTTGGACAAAGTCTTTCATTCCCCCGCAGCAATCAGTAGGGATTATTGTCCGGTCCTTAATTCTATTCTTTATAAAGCGAATAGTATTTCCTTCTTTCATATTGTGTTCTTTACCAGTGGCTTTTGCTTTGCATCGCCACGCATACTAATCATATTTATCATTCATAAATATCATTCATCATATCATTCATAAATATCATTCATCATATCATTCATAAATATCATTCATCATATCATTCATAAATATCATTCATCATATTTATCATTCATAAAATTTATTTATTAATTATCATATCGTTTCTACAAATTGGATACACAACATTCTTGACAATCAAACCTTCAAATATGCACTATTCAATAACTTTCAACTGAACTTGGCATTCAAATCTCTGAAGAAATCTTACTTATAGCACCCGGTTCAGAACCACAAGTAATTCCTGTACCCCTTGTTTGGGGACAAAAATCTCTTAATCAGACATTGTGTTTAAAACTTTGTTAGCACATAAAAAGGAGAATAACATCAATTAAATTTATTAAATTTTAAACTTTCAGAGTTAAAAAAGTTCTTAGAATTAAAATTGCATCTATTTTGATGTGCTATGATAAACTTTAATAACGTTATAGATATATATTACCGTGGGAATAAATTGAAAATCCATTAAAAAAAATTGAAGTCAACTACAAATATATTTTATAAGAGATAAACTTTTTTGTTATTGATATCGAAAACAATAAATAAATACATTAATATTACAAAATACATAAATATAAGTAATAGATAAATAGTTATTTATAATTTTAAAAATAATTAAGTCATTACAGTCATGGTATGCAAAAAGTCGAAAACCCAAAGTCAGACGAGAAAACGAGTTCTCAGCGGAGAAAATCTGAATTATCCTATCAACCCAAAATCATCAAATCCTTTGTCTCCTAAATTGTAATTTGATCAGGAACTATATCACGAATACAAACACAGAATTTAATCTACATGAATGAGAACAAGTGTATAAGAAGAAATTGTCCCGCTAAGCGTTTTGTTATTTATTGCCAAAAATTCGACTGCAGGTTATAGACTAAAAACTACAAAAATATAAAAATCGAAAAAAAATAATCATTTCTTAATAGAAGTATTTCCAATAATGCAGTATTAAAAAAATCCTCAAGCATATAAAGATATATTTTCAATTCGTTTTTGACCTGGTGTTCCGAGATGTATGCTCGTTCAATTCGTTTTGACAAATAAACATATTTAAACGGACGTTAGTTAATGTATTTAAAGAAACAGGTATCTTGTATCGACGTACTACGAAATTAATTAAAAGCTTTTTTTTTTTAACCTCAGCTGCATGGTTTGTTAGATTACGGATTCTATGTATTGAAATTACTTAATTAAACCTTTTTTTTTTTTCTTTCTAATGCAGCTAGGCAAACACTTAGCCAGCTTGGTCTTGGATGCCTTCAGGCAAACGCTGCACAGACTTTGCATTACCCAGGGGGCGTGTAATTTGAAGATAAGCCACGGAGTAACAATGCCCCGCAACGCTCTACGATCCTATCAGACCGGGACCTACTTTTTTAAAGGGGATTCCGAACCACTACAAATAACCATGGCACCACCGGTACTCGAACCCGAAACCTGTGGTACCGAGCGCCAGAGCGCCAGAACATAGCCACTCGGCCATTCAGGCCCACTTAATTAAACCTTGTAAAAATAAAAAAATACTTACAAGTACATGGAATTAAAAAAAAAAACTCTTTCTTTTCAATTTTTGAATTAGTAATCTGGTTGAAGTTACTCAAGAATTTTGAACGTTGTCAATTATTATTGGAGAAACATATTTAGAAGTAGTAGAGTATGCAGGATTAAGAAGAATCAATATTTTGTTCATTAGCGAGATCAGTGTCCATTCTGTTTTCCAAATGTAATTTAACAACAATTTTAGAAATTTCATTAATTTCAGCAGGACATGTGTTGTTTTCTACATCACTAGGATCAAGATTTACATCGGAATTAAGGCAAGCAAATTTAGAAGATAACCTGATGACGTAGGATCATTAGTAGTAGGCCACCGTTTGGCTCAAATTTTTTTCTCTGCTTTTGTGTGACCTTAAGCTTTTTCTTTTAGCAGGAGTAGTTACAGTGTTGTTGGAATCGTTGAGTTTTACAAGTAGATTCATTTTCTTCCGTTGATTGTTGGTAGTGATATTGAAAAGAAAAGAAGTTGAAGTTAAAGGTCTGAAGAAGCTGAAGGATTGTAGAAAAAGGTCTAAATTAGAATTTGAGGCTCGAGTTTTAAACAATTTTCAATATTGTTGAGATGATCATTGAGATTTTCCACATTCAATGTATGCTGTGAAAAGTTGTTGATGCTAGTATAGGAAGTTGATCTATTTCCTGGAGCAAAATTAAAGGCAGTCGGGTTTTGCATTAATCGTCCAATCATATGAAGCATACTACCAGGACTGGTTGGTTAGCCAGCAAGGGGAGGAGAGATGACTGTACTGTTGAAGAAAGCAATGTACGT